>CAEMYA010000161.1:3961322-3967956 GCA_903131615.1 Diplodus sargus
GATTTACAAATAAAAAAAGTTGTGTTGTGTTTGATGACATTACATAATTCCCAGCATAGCGCTACTCAACGTCAACCTGAGCAGACGAGTGATTAAGCAGAATAACTAACAGATGTGAGGGTCTGAAAGACTGAGGCAGGCCAAAGCTACTGTTTGTAACAGCAACGCGCATGTTTTGCCAGCAGTGAAATGTGACGAGAAAGATGGTTTTGTATTTCATATCAAAAATCCTGACAGGGATTCATTAAAAAAAAAAAAAAAATTAACAGATATGTGCAGTAACAAAGTGATCTTTGGACATGAAAGATTTCTCCTGAGTTAGTAAAAACACTGGCTCCCAGAAGAACTCCATTAAATTAGTTCAGTGTTACCTCTGGTTGGTTCACTGCCCAGTAATGGAGATGCTGGTAATGATTTTTCACATCTCGATGATTCAATTAGACAGCTCAGTGTCTGTGTTCACATGCATGTGTGTGTGTGTGTGTGACACGCATGAAGACACACGTGGAAGTGCACACAAAGACGGACACACACACAAGCATGCATGCACGCGCACACACACACACACACACACACACACACACACACACACACACACACACACACACACACACACACACACAGTGCTACATGCACCTGCATCTTTACATTCCCTCATCTCCTCCCTCTCCTGATCTCTCCCTATACATTAACACAGATATCATACGGTACTATGGTTTAGCTGTGTGTAAATATTTCGATTATGGTAAGATTTATATCTACTGTGTATCTATCTAAATCTATAAATCTGTGTTTCTTTGGAAGCAATGAGTCGTAGGCCTGCTACAACATGAAAGCGGTCGCAGCAGAGCCAAAATGCAGTACAAACAGATTTGGTCTCAAATAGACAATGAATTTTCTGGCATTTGTTAACCATGTGAAAAAAAAAAGTAAGCTAGCCCATAAACATGTTGAATATCTGTGGAATATACTGCATTTTCCTCTTGCTTTTCCCTGAAGAGTAATCAAGTCAAAGGACATTTTTGCATTTTCCGTATAGGCCTTTTTATGTATCATACATTTCTTTTTATTGAATAATCAGCCTAAAAAGGTATTAAGGCATTACTCGCTTCCTGTGGAATTTCAAAACTTTCTTTCTTAACCTTCTGTAGATACCGTACTCTGCCTTTAGGACAGTACGAATGAATACATGAATCAATTTGTCCCCCCCCCACGTATTTATAATGTATAAACAAGTCAACCAACACATTTCCATGTCAGAAGCTTAGCTAGGCTGGAGCAATTTGATGGCCTGAATAATAAGTCTTTTTTTCCACAGCGTTCACCTCAAAAATGAGTCCACCAGAAGAAAAAAACATTTTCAGCAGCAGCTCTTTTGTAAAATCAATTACATAAATAACCTCATTTAAAAAGAAATCTATTTACAAAGAATTATGTGTATTTTGAAATGAAGAGAAGAGAGTCAAATTATAATGAAAATGGCTTAAAGTTACAGAAATATGCCTTCACAGGGCACCAGGTCTAATTTTTGAAGGCCTGCAGGGCCTGTGGCACCTCAGTGATAATGGATGTAGCACTCATTTGTATTCTCCAAACATACACACAGAGGAGAACAATTTATAAACAGTCACAAACACAAACACTCGCACGCACAGCTGGGTTTGCTTGGCTTATTTGGCCAAGACGAAAACAGAGGGAGAAATCACTGCATGTGAAGCAGATTGCAAAATAGTTGCCCCTCTGGGTTCTCCTTTGCGATGTTGTCGCCCGACACACACTTCGCCTCAGCGTCTAACTATGATGTCATTTCTTTTGGTAAATGTTGTCTTACCATTTGTCCGGCTGGTCCGATCGCTCCTCTCTCTCCCTTTTCTCCAGCAGCACCCTGTAAAACAAACAATGTCACTATATCTCAGCTGACCGGTGGCTACACTGATAGCTACCAAAGGACTGGGAAAACCAACATTAGTTATCTTAATAAGATGCTGGGCCTCCACAGAACCGCTTCAGTTTGTTGTGGACAAAGATCCTTTCAGTGTCTGGGCCTCTACTTGAGTCTACTCTATTTGAGACATATGTCAACATTAGTCAGTTTAAGCAGCAGGTGGTTGACAGTCTGTTTCTAATTGCACACATTTTGTGACCTTCCTGGGGACAGGTGGGAGTGAAATGGCTAACAGCACAAGTTTTATGACAATGTTTCCATCGTAATTTTATGTAGCGGTGACACTTGGGAATAGCAGAAGTTTTCTTTTTTGTAACAGTTTAATCTCTAAAAAAAAGTTTTCCTTCTGGACGTTTTATCACAAACATATTCCACCTCAACATTAGAGCCACAGCTGTTGAATCGGAGTGGGAGAGTCAAACAGCAGTTACGAGCTAAATTATGCTTACAGTATGTTAATGATGAGATTATCATGCAATAATGGAAGTGTCCAAGATGTGACACAAAAACACACATAAGCAAAGTCTTACCGGGGGCCCTTGAATAGAGAGCCCACTTGGTCCTTGAGGACCAGGTGGTCCTGAGGGTCCAGGGGGGCCAATCTCTCCCACTGGCCCCTGAGGTCCCTGTGAAAACAACACAATAGATTTCAGTGTTTCAAGGTACATTGTGAGCAACATGGGCAAGATATCAAATTCGATACCAACTGAGCAAACTCCAAATGAAGATCATGTGTTGTGCTCAACTACTTACACACCTTTACCACTGGACAAAAAAACAAAACCGCCAACTAACTTGTGACAAGTGTTTGTTTGGTGCAGCTTTAACAGCAGTCATGGAAACATGACGCCCAGATTGACATGACGCTTGTCCGGCACAATGCTATAACGTTAAGGGCGTTGGCGCTTGAATAGATTTTCATCCGTCCCTGTTCAAGCAGCACTCTAGCATTGTTCAAGTGGGTTTACCTGCATTTAAAATACACCATATACAGATTACCCCATGTCAAAATGGCATTATTATCATGTTTTCAAGAAATGTATTCAAACTACTGTGCAAATCCTCAACCCTCTACTCTTCAGTAACGGCAATGTGGTACCAACATTTCACTTTAAATGACATATAAGTTCCAGAAAGAACACACTAACAAAAACATAAAGATTGTTTAATTTAATTATATGGAAATGTTATACCTGTGAGTTAACTGCCCATTTCCTACAAGGCAGCATCTACTCAACGCATACGACGTCCATCAAGTTAAAGCTACAAACTCTGGTCAACATCATCACTGCCTGCCTCAGGGGTCCATTTCTACCACGATGAGCTCTACTATAGCAAACAGAATTAGACACCTGTACTTTCATATCTAATTATGTTGTGCCGGGTTATTTGATCCATGTGTGCGAGCTGCAGACAGGTTTCCTGCAGTGGAAGTCAGAAAAGAGGAATTCCTGCAGACCGCCGCTGTTTGGCAGCATTTGTAGCCTGTTGGCTCAGCAGCAGTGGTCACCAAAGTAATCTTCACTCTGGTTGTATTTATTGTTTCACTGTTCGGTCACTGGCTTCATGTCTTTCTTATCCATGCAAACAATCAAAAGAAACATTGGATTAGATAAACTTGTACGGAGAGAGAAAAAAATAATCAAAGGACTGAAATGTGTTATGTCTCACCAAACAATAAATATCACTGAAACATGGCGGCAAACTACGTGAAGGGATGAATGAATTTACAGATGACTGAAATTGAAATGTTTATTTCAGTAACTGCATTGTTTATTTCCCCATTAACCAAAGCTTACACTGTAACAAGTCACACATCTAAACTGATCATTGAGACTGAAAACTGATGACCTGATGAAGGAGCTGGTGTCACACAGCAGAATAATCCAACTGTTCAGATAAACTTGGCTGCAGCTTCAGAGGTACGAATGCTGCTTAAGCGTGATCTGGCAGGCGTGCTGTAATATATGAGTGTGTACTGTACAGTGTGTGTGT
The DNA here is from genome assembly GCA_903131615.1 of Diplodus sargus. Classification (NCBI taxonomy): domain Eukaryota; kingdom Metazoa; phylum Chordata; class Actinopteri; order Spariformes; family Sparidae; genus Diplodus; species Diplodus sargus. The sequence continues at coordinate 3,965,263 of CAEMYA010000161.1, forward strand.
GCAAGCAGGAAAGAAAACCACATCTTACTCCAAAACTAACACAATTACACCCAGCAAATATAATACACATGGCCGGTTCTGAAAAAGCTTTGCATGAGTTTGACCCTGTCTTTGTTTCATTATTGGGAATTTCAGTGGAGCTTTTAGTTCTGGGTGGGCCGCTTCATTCACTGCGCTCGATACACTGTCACTCGGCAAAGTAAAAAATGGGACATATGGTTGAGATAATCAACCTTATTATTTTGATTGACAGCCCTGCGTGTCTTAGCAGAAGTGGCAGGACCCCCTGATGCTTCTTTCAAAGAAAAACTTTCAAAAAAAACCTTGAAAACCCATTTTCCTCCATCTAAGATTCAATTACAATCATGAGAACTGTGTATTGGTACTGAGGAACTTCCAACAGTGTCAGGCCCTATACTGAACACCACAGCTGGATTGTTTGTCACAGTTTGGAATAGCCAATCGCAAAACTATAGCAGATGCAAACTCAACAGCCAATCATTCACTATTAGTCCAAGACAGAATTTGTTGGATTCGTGTATATTAAAGACAGAATGGTAACAGTGCTGGAAGACTGACGCCAAGTCTGACAGACGCTTTCCAAAATGACCACTTCACTCAGCCCAAGGGTGCCTCACATCCAGTGAAGGACTGAGTGGGCTGCTGTTGAAAAGTCTCTTTGTTTGTGAGTTACTTCACACGCCTAACTTCTTCCTTTTCATCCTCTGGATGATCTGGAAGGGAGGCGTCCCTGGAGGTAGAGGTGTGGACCGGCATGTTCAGTTTGCGAGTAAAATGTATTACAAACAAATGTCTAGTCTGCTCTTGTGGGCTCTCTATGGAGGAATAGGCGAGGCGAGGTGTATTTGCTTCTACTTGGAAAGAAATCCTTCTTTTGGAAAGTGTAATCTGATTGAACTTTGAAATGTGAAATCATCCGTGTGCAGCTAGTTCGAGACAGGGTTGGGCTTCAGCTTCCATCAAAGAAATATTGATTTTCTGAGGTTCAAGGTCAATTTGTTTATCCACAAAATTGCAGAAGTGATGCTTGCTTCCCCAGTTTGTGCAAACAACCATGGCCATGTTACTGCCTGTCCCTGCTGTACATCGCTCCAGTCTGACCAACTCATTACTGGTAACAACTGTGATGCTTCTTCTCCCGCAGTTGGAAACAAGTAACTCAACCACACGACAGATGCAAATTGATGCTATTTGAGACTTTTCATGTGATGAGGAACAAATGATCTCTGAAATTAAGTGCATTTTACAAACCGTCACTCCTGGCTCTCCTCTGTCTCCTCTGGCTCCCCTTATTCCTGGGCCACCCTGAAACACACATTATAAAAACAGCTTATAATAAGTGATTGCAATTTGTACACCTACAAAGAGGATAATGGCTGAAACACACGGCTCTGCAAAAATATTCATCCATCAAAAGGAAATCTGAGTTCATTTTTAAAAAACTAATAAAACTCAAAGTCTTTGATATGAACGGATTATGGATTTAATGGACAGAGGCCAACGCTGATCTGTGCTGCAAACTGCTCCTCTGAGAGCGACACTTTATTACGCCGCATCTGCAAGTAACAGGAGTCTCGAGCTGTAAACCTCGGCCTGACCCTTCCAGCCCAGAGGTTTATCCGAGGCTGAACTACACACATCTGCTAATCATTGGCCCATTTGGGATACATCCTCTTCCTGTGTTTGCTTAAATAGGTCTCTCCTGGGAACGAGGGGGCGACTAGGTAGTTCCTATTTAGCCGGAGGGGACAGGAGGGATGGTTGCAAGAAAATGAGAGGAGACACACAGATGTGGGAACGCAAGAAGTCAGTCCTAATGGAATCATCATATGTGTCTCTATACCAGATTCTCTATCATATTACGTAATACCATTAAATTAAAATCACTAAATTTTTCTCTCAATTAAAACAATCAAAAATGTGATTAACACAAGTTTGAGGTTTGTCTGTTTGCTTTACCAGGACTCAGGACTCATTAGCTCCCATCTTTTTATAAGATCAATATAAACAGCTTGCCGTATTCATTAGGCCCCAAGTCCTTTTTTTTATAAATTTTTTTTTTCTGTACCCAGTGTCTTTTTAAATTGTCCCAAATGAGGAGAAAAACGTTCCAACTTTTTAGTGCTCTGAGCGCTTCGTGTTGGTAATCTCGAAAATGTTTAGAGAGGCATCGGGGTGTCTGCCTCTTCAGGGAACCAACCATATATTAGATGGGGCCAGGGTCATCCCGAGCCTTATCAAGGAAACCGAGGAGAAGCTCTTTCTGGCTGCATCTGTCTGTGCTAAGATTTATGATATGTCAGACAGAAACTATCCTAACAGAGACAGAGAACAGATAATCCAGACAATGAATGTTGCTGGTGAGTGTTGTGCTTTTATCACCCTTTGCGATGTAAGCCGTGTTTACCACCGGCGAATTAACTGAAGCTACGGGCAATTTGGCTGAGGTAGGGTCAGTCGAAGGACGAGTGCATCAGGATAATCATATGATTAACTTGGGGAATTTCTTAGGTATGTTTTGTTCATGGGGATCTTCCTCGGTTAAATTCTTGGCAACTCTTACAGTACAGTACAGTAGTATCGATGTTTCTCTTAATCCTCCTAAACCAACATGCACTGCACAGGCGCTTCACCACAGCGCTCCTCAGTGCTCTGCTAGCACTCTCTGTCAGA
>CAEMYA010000161.1:3967995-3992705 GCA_903131615.1 Diplodus sargus
AAGGCTATATGGACACAAGCCCTTAATCAGTTTAACAGGATGTTTGAGACCTGTTTCCACTTCTGTTAAAGGAGAGATTTTTCAAGTCTATCTTAATATGAAACTCATGTGCCCACGTGTACTGTATGTTCTGATCTATACTGGCCATTAGACCACTGAGTGACCCTCTACACTGAAAAAGGGAATGGACAAAATCTTCGATCAATGTGCAAAAATAATTCAACCGAATCGAATATGGTGCTTCAATCATTTGAATCAGGCAAGTCAAGTGTATATCCTCCAACGTTATCGTCTTTCCTGGACAGTGCTTTCTGGAGTAAAACTTTGTGGTGGATGAACAAAGGTTTGCCGGCTATGATAAAACTTCAGACAGCAACCAGGACAGAGATACCCACGCAACACTGATATAACTTTCAGCTCGACTGAAATGCATTTTTGCACAGAGAGCATCCATCAGCAGTGGAGTGATGATGGGAAATGCAGCTTAAAGGCCAAAGTGAAGAGGAGGAAGAACTATAGCAAACAAACAACTCTCAAATGGTATGTGAGGATTTAAATGACTAGACTAATGAAACACAGAGCCTATCCTTTAAATTCTCTGCATGGCGGCAGAGTGACAAAATTTCCCTTCAGCCAAGGAATTGAAGCAGGATACTTTTAATTCAAAGGCAGTGATTGTAAAGTCATATCACAAAAAAGCATGTGTGCAGTTGAAAATGATTGATCATGTTCATCAATTTAGCAATTTGTCTCAGCAAGTTATTTCAAATGGATTTTTTGCAAACGATGTGAGCCCATGACTTGTTTGAGGTCGGGCAAAAACCTGCAGAGAAACTGAAATTAGCTTCCAACAGCAACAATACAAATAATTGCGCTTGGATTATTCACGGGCCTTTAATGGTGACAGAAAAAAAGGACACCACCGCTATTATCAACTGAGCAATTTGACGCTGAAGGCAAATTTACATTTTTTAAACAACACTTGGATCTCAAACAGCATGGGCACAATTCAATTTTCGCAAATGGAGATGGCAGGCAGCGCATGTTTTCTTTAATGTCAGATTGATTGCTGACTGATGTTCGGTATTGAGCCGAGCCTGTGCCAAATCAGGCAGCACAGATTGCAATTCAGCTGGGGCAATCAATATTATTTCAAACATGACTCGAAGATTTACAAAACTGAAGAGGCCTGCTGCTGTGTGAGACAGGAAAAGACGCGCGCCTGACAGTGAAAACAAACACAGAAATTACTCTGAGGAGGAAAAGCACAACAATGTTTTGGATGATGACAGAGCAAAAGCAGACATAATTCAGATTGACAAAATACTGTCTTGTCTGTGTAGGTATGAATTTTATGACAAGATTACATATATCCTGTTTGATACCAGGACTTAACTTTCTAAAAACTATTTTTACTGGCTGTTTTCTCTCGATTTAGTCACTGCTACAGGTGTCCCCAAAGATACAGGTATTCATTTAGCTTCCTTCACACTCCTGAGCAGCCGAGCAGCACACTCTGTACACATCCACTGTTTGCAGTGAAACTCTCTGTTTTGACAGTCTGTTAGGATTCTGAAAGTTTTCCTGTCTGTTGGAAGGTTGGCCTCCACAGGGGATACAATACATTTATTGTGTTAACAACCATTATGATGTGCTAACAAGGGGAACGGCACGGCCTTTTCTTCCTTCCTAAAAACCCCACTGACGGTAGCGTGCAGTTTTAGCACAAAAGTGGCTATGATTTCATCATTAAACCATTTATCCACACCTGTATGCTGCAGTTAAAATGTGATTTAAGAAGCCCACTTAAAGCCAGAGAGAGAAACAGACAGAGACAGAGAGACAGATGCAGGCACAGGGAGGCATTAGGAGATAATAATAAAAAAAAAGAAAGAAGAAGAGCCTCAGGCACATGGCGTAGAGGTAAAGGAGAAAACAGAGAGCAGGAAGAAACAGAAACGATGAAAGGTAGAAAGCTATACAGTGCTACTATTGATCTCCAGTGAATGAAAGAGGACAAAAGAGATGAAAGCGACAGAAGTAAATGCAAAATTTGTCTTCAGCTTGAGCTCACTGAGAAGGTGAAATAGTGATTGTACATTTGCATGTTTGGCAAAGAACTTCTAGCATATGTTTCTCCAAAATACTGAGATGATGAAACATCTAAGAGGCACTGAGACAAAAAACAAAGAGACAGAGAAAACTAGAAAGGAGAGCTGTGGCCTGCGGACATAACCCCACAGATGAGTAAGTGGATCTGCCTCATTGGACAGGGATGAAAACTGGGGGGGATTGTAATCGGCTGTGATAAATGGAATCGCCATATAATTACTTTTTCAAACTATACTGCTGTTGATCCACACCTCTCTCATGCCCTCTGTACCCACGAGTACAGACAAAGAGAGAACAGAAAATGAGAGAAAACGAAGGAGATACAGAGATGTGGGGGGAAGGAACAGAAAAGGAAAGAGAAATGCAGAGTGGGCGATAGAGAAAGAAAGAAATAAAGAGAAAGCGAAGAGAGAACATAGACAAAAGTCTCCGGCTGTAAATGAGCTCATTTACTTGCTCTCATGTCTCAGCCGCTATCAGGTTTTACCTGCTTCTACTGTGTGAGAGAATACAGCTTCTCCATAAGCTTCTCTCTTTCAACATACTGCCACAGCAATGAGAACCCCCAAGGATTTTTTTCATTCTACATTTCACAGTTCTGATAAAAAAAATCATTACTTCTAAGAAAAACAGGATATAATGTAATTGAGAGACTGACTGTGTATTGATAGCAAATAATTGGTGTACAGACTGACGAATGCACTTTGGCATCTTTCAACTGAAAAAGTTGTTTTGGGATTGCATCGATGTGTGTGAGTAAATGTGTCCCTTGAAGAAAGAATTAAACACGTAAACTGAGCTGCTTTACATTGATATCTTTCCCCTATGCTCAATTCCACAAAAGAAAATTAACTTTTTCACCGTAGCTAAAAAAAGGCAGTCAGAGTGGTTGCTTGACTTTGAAATAGCGCAGCAGCATTTTATTTAGGGCCCAAACACTTTCTTCGAGAATCAATACAAAAGTTTTAATGAGGGTATAGAACACACTTGTTCCCTTGGCGGGCCAAAACTAAATGGTTGGCCACAGGACAAAAGAAAACACCTACTGCATTGTATTGTACTATTGAGATCTACATTGTCTTAGGATCCCAATCTCACTTAATTAGCTTACTTCCTGCGCAAAGGGTCACTTTGTCCACATCATTTTTGAATATTTAAAAGAAAAGGCCCCCAAACACAAAACGTGAACAGCAATTTACATCAGATTCTTAAACAATTTTTCAGAAGAAACATCTGGCAGGCCAAACCAGACTGTACCCCATTTTATGTTAACAGGGTAAGGTAAATATCAGCATATATAAGAAACAGAAGAGAGAAAGAGAGATGTGAGTTCTTACAGGGGGTCCAGAAGGTCCTGGAGGTCCTTTGCTGTCCTGGGAGCAGGTACAGGCGTGAGGCATGGAAGGGCACTGCTCCTCAACTCTCTGAAATCCAACACAGAAATGGTCTGTTTTCACTCAAGACATGAGCAGCATCATTAAAAACTTCACCTGTAAACCTAGAGCTTGCCAGCATGAAGGAGAACGACAGTAAAACAAGCTCATCACTAGCCAACTTGTCTCCTTAGGTCACGTCTTTGACTCCCATCTGTCTGAGTTGCTTGGTCCCCTTGACTACTGATGAACTCTTTTAGCAACACAGGGATGTTCCTAAAATAACGTTCCCCTCAGTTTTCCAACCTTTCTGCCAGCGAAAACTAAACATAAGTATTCCAAAGAAATACTCAATTATATTCCATCTGGTTGCAAATGTGAGAGGACCTAATCGACTACTAACTCCGATTATCTGTTTGTTGTGAGATGTTTAATTTCTGTGGTGTTAATTAACAACTGGTGTTTGTATACAGGCTCAGGCTTGTACTGACAAAATGGTGCTTTCTGGAGGTGCATACAACATCCCACCTAACCACAGCCACTATGAACAGTGGAATTTCTATGCCAGTGCTTACAGCCATTCATCAAGATTTTAAGTAATTTGGCTTTAATTCTGATTTTATCATAACTCAATTTGATCGCTACCACAATAATCACTCTTATTATCTAAGACTATAGTAATCAGAGCCTTAGACTACTTCACACTCAGAGAGGAGAGGCCGAAAATGATGTATTACAGTTTGTAATACGTGTGTGTGTGTGTGTGTCCGAGTGTATTTGCACGTGTTAGTTTCTTACCATTGCTGGCAGCTCGCAACATTTATCTCTGCTGGCCCAGGATGTGCTGCAGATGATGTCAAACATCTGGAGCTGGAACTGTAAACATACACATGCATGAGCACATAACAAACACAAACCCAGTAATACTGCAGCATTAACACAGTATTCTCAGTAAACTCATTTCAAAATGGAGACGTAAAACAGAGGTGACATTATAAGTGGAACACACCAGCCATGGTATTTTGTAATTATGTTGTTCAGTGGTGTTTCAGTGTTGATAAGAAACAAGTACAGGAGACAATTTGGCTGCTTATGGGCTCTAATGACCAGCTAGAAAAGTGCTGCAAGATGGATACATGAAGTCTGGCTGATGTGTGAGGCTCTACCAGCCTTAAACTATAGACTGGGCTTTAAATTAGATCATGGGCTTGTGTCATACTCTTTTCCAATATTTATCATAGCGAGTGAAGAAACAGCCAGCTGAGATATAGTGTTTATTTTATTTGATGTAGTAAGAATGGTTTCCTATCAACATTTTGAACATTTCATTACCCTGACCTTCAACAAAGCTTAAAACATGTACAGTTTACATTACAGACATGGCTTTAAACTATGGAAAACTCCCTTTTTGGCCGAATGATTGCGAAGATAAACACTTATAGACATAAACACACAAGTGCAGACACTGATGCGAGTCTGTAGTCGAGCGTTGTTTCTCGGCAACCGTTTGAGTTTGTTATAGGTTTTTTTTTTTGGGTATAGTGATTTCCTGTTTTATTTTGTAGATCATAATTACAATTCTCACTTCCTGTCTTTGTCTCTTTGACAACATTTCTCCTTTTCGCCTGTATTTCATACGTTACTTAGTCCTTCTGTATACAGTCCATGTGTTTTCCCTCACTCGTTGTCTAACTGCATGTTTGGTGTCAGTATGTTTGCTTGTCACGTTTTCTGCTCGCGTCTCTTTCTATGTTGCCAGTGTCCCCAGTGTTTCAACTCTGTTCCCTTGGCCTGTCCTCTTCTCATGTTTTTACCTCATTTGCTGCCTGTGTCCTCATTTTATCCTGGTTTGCACTTGCTAAATTGTTTTCTTCTTGGATTATTCCTGTTTTGTTACCAGCTTTTATTGCCTAGCTTGTGTTTTGTGGATGTCAGCTTCATTTAATAAAGCTTCCTATTGTTTTTCTGACTAACTGCAGTGGTCTCTTGCGTTTGGGTCCATTTGGTCTAGAGCACAGCACAGTTACATAACTATTCTTATTTAATTATTATATTCATAAAGTGTAAATGCTGATTAGCTTATGAATACTCCTTCGCGGGTGGAGGTATAGAAAACAGGGGCTTTTTGGATCTAAAGACTTATCAGGAAGCCAGAAAAAGAGAGAGGATAGACTTGTACTGGTGTTCAATAAGTCACAACCAAAACACACAAGGGCACACTGCTTTGCAAAAATTTAAATGCCTTTAATAAATGGGCTTAGCGGCAACATGATTCAACCCTATTTATACCACAGCAAAGCCCAAACTAACCACTCTCTTTATTTTGTTTCATAATCATTATCTTTATTGATAAAGATGTGTTCTGTTTAAAACTGTGTTACTGGTTTTTTGAGGTTTCATCATTACCTAATGTTTACATAGTGCTCTATGTGTTATTTCAGTGAGGGCCCCTATGAGTTGTTCTGGGATTTAAAAAGAGCCACTGTACTCATCTCCTTCCAACGTCATATCTAAAACACCATAAATTGTCCAATTTAATAGGAAAATGTATGGAAATTACCATAAAGTGAAAGCCTGCCCTGCAGCCTTTGTAAAATAGTCTTATCCCAGTAATTATAGTCCTTCTATTACAGCACCACAGGGGGGTCTTAGACTTAAAAGAGAGGGGCAGTCTCAGTCAAACTGCAACTAATGCTGAGACCCAAAAGATACAGACTCACTGTGATCTTTTTGGGGAGTTTAACCCAGATTCATAGGAATGCTTGGCTGACTGATTGAATTCTTCAGAAAAATGTCACGACTGTCATTACATTTATTCATGCTGATGTGCTGTCACTTTTGTAGTCCTCTAAATAAACTCATCACCTGAGCTGTCATTATTAATGGGCATAACACTCCTAACTCCTAACAAGAGTCTCTAGATAATAAATGTCACTTGTTGTGGAGCCTGAAACAAAGAAGGTCTTTAACTTAAGTGTTCAGTTCTGGCCAACTGAAAGCAGAAAAAGAAAATGATTTGTCTCCTTGACATTCAAAGCCAAAATTAAACTTCCATTGTGGGCCCATTTTCAAAAAGATTACTTTCTGCAAAGACTTTTCCAAACATGACAAACATGTCATATTTTTGAATCAACAGCCATCCTCTTTACTGGCCAATAAAGAACAATCTGCTGGTAAGTCGAAAAATGTCATTTTTTGTTTATTTTCAATCCTTTTAATGCAGCATTTTTCCAGGAGATCATTTTCTTTCCCAGAGCCCGAGATATCACACCTTCCCCCTGCCTGTGTGTGCCAAAAGTTTTTTTTTAGCTTACTTAATGGATAGTGCTCAGCTAAAAAAGTATATATAAAAAAACACTTTGTACATTTCCAGGAGTGGCTCATTTAAATGGTTCTGGATATTAATGGTTTCCTTTTTATATGCCATAATGGGTCACACGCTCACCTTGCTGATCGATCATTGCAACCGATGCCCAAGGGACAATTTTAACAGCCTGATGATTATCACTTGATTAAAGCAGAAATTGCTTTATACTTTCTTCAACACATCTTTCTTTCACAGCCAGATGCTGTGGAAGAATGTTAAAAACAAGTGCTAATTTGAATCAATATGTGAAACACTTTGTTGAAGTATTCGACTACCCCGATAAGCTTTTTTACTTCCTGTGTGGGAACACCCATCACATTTCCATGAACATACAGATATGCAATCATCCTATATTCAGCGTGCACTTATCAGTGATGCAGACAGGAATTCATACTGACGGGAGCAGAGTTGTCCCGTCTGCCTCTGGAGCGAACCATCCTCCCGAGGATCTCCACTCCATCGGTGGTAATGTTGCCTGCAGCATTGATGGATTTCTCCCCAACCACAGAGCAATCTAACACCACCTTCACAGTCGTCTTGCTGATGGTTACATGGAGCTGTAAGGGAGACAGGGGATAAGTAACATGAGAAAGACTTAGATGTGGCTGTAGTGTGGAAAATACACCAAACACCTGTGGAGCAGATAACACGTGAAAATGTCTTTTGACCCAGACACCCTGAGATTATGATAAAACAGCGGCAGTTTAAAGAGACACAGATGACCTGTCCACATTGTTCTAGATAGTGTTTAGTTTCAATCGTCAGTTCTCCTTTAGCCTGTGTTCCCCTTCATTATCGTCTTAAAAATATAACCAGACATATCACAAACTACTGAAAAGATAAAGTCAATAAAACAGCATTCTAACATTATTTCAATTGTAGCCTTTTCTCTGGTCTTGTGATTAACCACAATAAGAAAATGCTCAACTACCTCTGGTGCACCAACAACAATAGGCCACTTTTCAAAGTAACAACAAGCTCTTTTGCTCATGTGGGCCTCTAAATGCAGACCTAAAGCATCTAAGCACAGAAATTGGCCCATCCAGTCAGCCTGTGCGCTCAAACTACCTCCTTAGAGGAAACCAATGCCAGTCCCTTGAACTGTGAAATTCAACTGCTCCTATTGTTAATGAGCAAAGGGCGCTGCATCCTGCCGAAGGATTGTAATAAACTAGACTATTAACACCTCCATGATTCACCATTATGAGAGGTTTTCTATCACCGTTTTTTTTTCTTCCACAGGCTCAATGAAAATACGCTGCAAGTCACACCAGCACACGCACACACAGTTACAACGTGCAGCTCATGTAGAATTAGACAAAGTTCATATTCGAGTGTCAGAACTCATTCCTTGGCTGACGTCTGGACGGCTGCTTTATAATGACTTTCTGTTCTCATCCTCCATTCTGCACACTTCACTGGGCATGATGTGTGTGTGTGTGTGTGTGTGTGTGTGTGTGTGTGTGTGTGTGTGTGTGTGTGTGTGTGTTGTACCATTGTGATATTTAAAAAAATGAGGAAAACCTCTGAGGTACAGACATTTTCCTGGTATTTTGTGGCATTTAGTGTTTTCAGTTAAGGTTAACATTTGTGTTTAGGGAATGAATATAAGGCATTGAAACATCTGAGGTATGTAGATGTACATGTTTTTGTGTGTGTGTGTGTGTGTGTGTGTGTGTGTGTGTGTGTGTGTGTGTGTGTGTGTGTGTGTCACTCTCCTTGAGGCTAGCTGTTTCCTCTGTTTATTCCCGCAGTGACTCAGACTTATTTTCAGTGTGGAGGAAGTTTACTCTTGAAAATTGACTATTAGAACCATTCCTCTGTTGTTATTCTTGAGCAATATGCAATATGAAACTTCTAGCTAACGGTAGCAGGCACCAGAAAATATGTGTTTAATTGTTCAGCTTAAACTATATGTCTAATACTTTAATGGCTACAATTTGGAAATATGAAATATGAATAGCCCTTAAATTATGTTCTTCACGGTACATTTTCCATAGTAAAACTTTTTTTTCTTCACTATCCTTGTATCAATACATTCAGAAAATCAACTGTAGTGACCTGAAACTTGCTAAATCTCCCTGTGGACTCCAGGGTATTTCATTACTGTAATGGCTGTAATAAATGCGTTGTAAAACAGCTGTAAGATGAATTTGAAAAGTCTGCACTAACTTGCATTAAAGAGTAATGATGATGAATTACTAGCTACTTAACTGTAAGGTCTATAACATAGTGGAATGGAGGAACCAGTATTCATGAGCTTTACATGCTAAAAGTTCTTGATATCTGTGTACTATCTTAATATGTATCTTTCAGACATTTGTTGGCTGACTTTAAAAGCTGAATAGATGATACTCACTGACAACAGATATCTCCCTAGTGCGCTGCATTAAAAACAACACCAAAACAATTCAGCACATCGTTCACTCAATAATGTTTTTAACACAAGATCAATGTTTCATTTGTTGAATATTACACAGTTATTGTCAATACATCAACTTTCCTAATCACAACACACACCCTCTCACAAACAGGGAGTGTGATGTCATCTCTATTCAGGATGTCAGTGCTCCGTTATATCTTTACATAGTAAATAGGTGTTTGCTGCTATATTACTGTTCAAAATATAATGCATTTAACCTTTAAAGGTAATTCAAATGTCATAAACTTGTTTGTTGTGTTTTTTTGTTCATCTGAGATTCGGGAGGCAAACCCGACTTGGGATCAGTTTTAAAGGTTGACATTCACAACAAAGAAAAACAAAAGCCTCTCCCACAAGAAATGAGGATCAACACAGAAAAACATCAGCAGCATCGTGTTTTTCACTCGATGACGCTGCTGGCAGGTCAGATGACTCGCTGGAAACTACAGGATCCTTCAACAGCTAATGCTACTGCCAGCACAAGATGAATTAAACCTCTCAGAGATACACAGTCTTGTATTTTCTAATGCAGCTGCTGTCCCACACATCAACAGTATCTTTAATATAAAGCACCTAATTTGGTTTCACCTCCCTCTCAACGGATGGTTTTATTTCTGTCTTTATCAGAATTCTTTTTCCTTATCATTTTCAGACATAAGACAATTTTCTTTCTAAACCACTGACAGTGGTTTAGAAAATAAACACTTTCTTGTTCATGTGACTTCGCAGTAATCTCAAAAATTTAATAACAACTCCACTTTGACAGCAAAAAACGGAAACACTAGGCTATCAACTTATCATTATCTTTACTGAATATAACTGTCAAAACAAGGGAAAATCAACAGTGTTCTAGCTTGCCTGGACTTTCTGTAACAGCTGTACGCTCTGGGCTTATTAATCGCTCAACGCAGAGTAATTAATGTGTAATTAATGTCGTAAGATAATGAAAACTATAGTTAGTTTCATATTCTAAGGATCATGAATGAATCATATAGAAGGAAGCAGATGAAACTGGGAAGAAACACTAAGGAATGAAAGAAGTGAGAGTGAAAGACAAGAGGCAGCATCAGCATATTGACTTCATCTCACCTCTCACCTCTCGAAATAAAATATTTCTCGGATTTCTCTGGAAAACTGGCCCTTGAACAAACACACACACACACACACACACACACAGAGAAATTGCTATGGCAGTTTTTAAACATACTCTGTGAGATAATGTGTGTTGAGTCAGATGAGTCTCTCAGTATGTCTGCTGACTCGGCAGTCTCTGACCTGCACTTAAAAATGTGCATGCTCGCTCATCCAAGCCTGAATGAACTGTGTGTGCAAGTGTGTGTGCCTGCATACAGTGTGCTTTTGTATATGAATGGCTGCTCGTAAATGTTTGTGGGATTTTCTGGAGCACATACATGGACTGTATGATGGAACATTTACATCTATGCATCTATCTACACCCATTCACTTTTTCTATACCCTAGTCAGCACATTGTGTTTTGTCAATCCCTGCCCCCTTAAGCCATCAGTATTTGAAGAATTAACTCTCAAATGCTGCTTTCACCATCGATAAAACTGTGTAACTAATCCACAAAATGCCCTTTTAATTTTTAAGTTAAACAAAGTTGGCCTCTTCTGTTAAGTCCAGAGATGACCTCTCCTTGAGCACAGATGTATTTTTACGCAGGGAAAAAAAAGAAAAAAAGAAATGTAAACAAAAGTGTCATCGCAGCTGGAGACATTCAACAGTGTTTAATAATTAATGTGGCAACTGTCACATGTTTTTTGGTAATAAAACATTCACAGCAGAAATAAGGTCAGTTCTCCTGTTTATCTCTACCCCTGATATTTAAGGAAACGATCTTGATTGTTGAAGCCTTTTTACAGTATGTTGACAATAAAAAACAAGTTATTCCCTTCAGTCTAATTTGCACTTATTAGTATTCAAATGTATGTACGTATGTAAGACTAAATCAACTATTTTAAACAGTAGCAACTAAATTATTCCAGGTGTTGCCTCAGGTTACATTCAGCTTACATTGCTTGCTCAATATCTTTGAATTACACATGCTAGTGTTTACGCTACTAACATTGTACTTCTGGATGTAGGGAATAATATAACTGATTTAATTTGAAATAATTCAATAATTTATAAACATGTCACCTACAAGAACAATATTTATTGTACACTATTTCCCTTCCAGTGTTCCAGTATATCCCTTCACTTTTTTGTCACTGTCTCATCAGTCCCACCTCATCTGTCTCCTAAAGCTCCAATCCAGACAAATTAGGCAAGCTTTCTGCACTTTGTTACCCCTGTCATAACAACACGGTTCTGTAGGCCAGCAGTTGAATATAAACTTGTCAGATACAACATTTGAAAAGCTTTAAAAATGTGCACATGTTTGCAGCGTTGACATTTTTCCTTTTATCTGGATTACTCATCAGGATGTTAATCATTTAATCATCGGAAAAACAGATCCAACCCCCATGTCATTTTATCAGTGACAGACAACCCCAATATCAAATAGGTTTGGACGCTGTGTAAAATGTAAATCAAAACGGAATCTGATCATTTTCAAACCAACTGAGTTAACCGATAATAAAAAATAATAATTGATCTTGAGCTCATGTAGTAATATCCTTCATACGATAATGTGTTTCACAAAGTGAACCTCGCTCAATCCCTGCTTGTGAACGACTGAGCCCTTCATACCCAATCATGAAACTATTACCTGTTATGGATTAAGGTGTTTAATGTTCCACACAGGTATTTTTTTTTTCATCATTACACAACATTCCCCGTCTTTAGTTGCCCCTATTTCAACTAGTTTGAAACAAGTTGCTGGCATCAAATTCAGAATAAGCATATTTTTATGAAAATCATGAAGTTAATGAGGGCAAACATTAAACACATTGTGTGTGTAGTTTCAATTGATTATATATTATGAAGAATTAGCACCTTAACACATTCTCTTTTTTTACGCAGCATCTCAATTTTAATCTGAATCAGTGTTGTACTGTTGTGCCATCTCTTCTCACAAACAGCTTCAGTTGTCCCAAATGTGTCCTTCCAACAGACACAACACATTTATTATTTCAAGTTGCTGCTTTTGTTTCCTCATTATCTGTTGTTCTTTTTGCCAATAAGCTACTAACATTTATGGAAACAGCTTTATAATAATCATTTATGGGTGCACAGTGGATTCTTTGAATTCCAAATGGTGAAATATTGAGCATTACTGTATGCTAGAAGGCTCAACAAGCATTTCCTGAGTGTACATTTTTACAGTGCACAAGGACAGCTTTAAGTGCTCTCTAACATTTTTAATGTGAGGCATTTTATCATTTTGGGAGATTCAGAAAAAAATGTTCACACACTTCTGGAGAATAAAATCGCTCTGAGCAATATGTGAGTTATACCAAAGATAACTCTCACTTCTCCTTTCGACATGTTTCTGCATTTGTCCCTCTATTTTAACTTTATTTCTCTTTGAGTCTTAGCTCACTAACATATCTATTTCTTCTTCTCCTCTTCTCCCTTTGTCACCTGTTTCTGTTTTCAGTCTGTGTGTGTGTGCTTCACTGTGTGTCTGTGTATGTGCTTCACTGTGTGTGTGTGTGTGTGTGTGTGTGTGTGTGTGTGTGTGTGTGTGTGTGTGTTTGTGTGCGTGCTTCACTGAACAGTGACAAATCCTGCCGGGTATGCCTGCTTTCACACAAGGTGTCTTCATATGGTAATCCCTTTGTAACGGACACACGAACATGCACACACACACACGGACACTCCTCTTATTCACTTGTCATCCCGTCTAAACAGAGATGAACACTTCCCCTTGCCAGGCAGTCTCCTGCATCTGTTCCCTCTCTCAACATTGTCATGTTCTCCAACGGAAAGACAGAAAACAATGGGGGAAGACAAAAGGAAAAAGAGAATGATGGACAGCTTACTCCCTGACATTTTGAGCACTGAGATAAAGAAAGAAAAAGAGTTGGTGGGCTGGTGTTGGTTTGTTTTTAGCAGAAATCCACAGAGAGCCCCAGGAAAGTAAGTACACATACACAGCTTTACTGGAAAAACACTATTGTCAAGAAAGACTTAACCACTCTATAAAAATGTAACAAAACAATACATAAAGTCCATTTGAAATGTACACCTCCTGAACAGTAAGCTTGATACAAAGAACGCGTCCGCAAAGATAAAGAATACATTACTTCTCTGCAAGCTGTTTTTTTTTCTTTATTGGCTTCTGCTGATGTCAGTGACATCTAATGCCAAACTGTTTTGCAATGTGAATTTTTCCCTTTCCCTGGGCCCGCTGAGGCCAAAACAGTGCTGCTATTTACTCAGTAGGGGCATGTGCGTCACTATGTATTGCATAATCGTCTCAAGTGGGCAGAAGAATACAATTCATTGAGGGAATGCCATCAAAATTTGGCAACAACATTCAGTGTGGCTAATTTGACACAACATAATTTACATAAAATTACTGGCTAGAATCCAGGGATTGCGGGAAATATGAAATACCTTTTTAGAGAATCAGTTGGGAGAGCAAACTAATTTAGTCTCTGGTGGCCAAGTCTGACCTCGCCGTGGAAAACTTTTATAATTTTGTGTATACAGTGTGTCAAATGCGCTTCTCTAATCTACACATCAAATGCACTTTACTTGCAGATAGTATATTCAAGTTTGGCAAAAAGGCTATGAGATAGAGATGCCATTAGTCAATAAATTGATTAGCCAATCAAGAGGAAATTAATTGTCATTTATTCATATTCATAATTCACTAATTTTTAGTCAATTTTCAAACAAAAATGTAATCAACTACCATTTGCTACACTTTCTTAAATGTGATGATTTGCTGCTTTTCTTGTTCATTTATGATAGTAAATGGTGAATCTTTGGATTTTAGACTGTTGGTTGGACAAAAGAAGCATTGTGTAGATGTCACTTCGGGCTCAGGAAACTGTGATGAGAATTTTTCACATTTTTTTCACATTTAATAGACTAAACTATTGATCAATTATTCATGAAATAATAAATAAATTGAACAATCATAATTAAAATAAACATAAATTGCAGGCCTACTCTGGGATTATTGATTAATCTACTGTTCTTTTTATTCACCATTTCTGTACCAATACCAAAAATAATGACAAATGTCCTCTCTAATTTCTTCACGGGAGACCACACAGAGGTCTTAAAAGGTAATGAAATCTGCAGCTTCACTCCCACTCTGTCCACTCCACTAGTTTAAAAAGTAAAACGAAATGGGAGTAGAAAAAGCAGTGGCGAGTGAGAGGCAGAGACAGAAGAGGGAGGAGGGCTATCATCACCTGCACACACACCACAGCAGTGTTGACAGGTCAAGAGAATAAAAAAGAAAATTCAGTCCAAAAGCCACTGGAAAACCACCCAACAGACTCCACAACTTAAAAAAACAAAACAAAAAAACAAAACACAGTCCATCTTCCTTTTTTGTCTCAGCTTTTTCTCCGAGGCTTGTCATAAAGCTTCCTGCTCCCTCTGTCCACCTCTGCTCCGCATTGTTTCAGAGCAGCAGATCTGAATATCTATCTGAAAATCAACTAAAAGCTGTAAAGATGGTTTGTCAGTGTGAACCTAATGGGTAATGCAAACTGGTGTTAAAGTGGCTCTTGTTTTAATGGACTGTAACAACCTAGAAGCACAGACTGGACATGTGCACACACTGCTATTTCATTTCTCTTAAATGGCTTATATGTTTTCACAATATTTTCTAAGCAGCTCAAAATCAAATCAAATTTCACACACACATTCAAACACTGATGGCGGAGGCTGCCATGCAAATTGCCGACAGCTCATCAGGATCAATTTGGGTGCTCAGTATTTTGCTCAAGGATACTTGGACATGCAGCCGGGGGAGCCAAGGAGTTGAACCAGCGACCTTCCAATTACTGGACAAGGTTTTGGCACACTTAAATCGAAGACTAACCTTGTGGAAGCTGCCATGGAAGATTTTTTTAATTTCATTTCCTTCAAAGGTGGTGGTCTGGAAGTCTCCTTTGTAGTCATTGTTGAAGAATGTCAGGGTCTTTCCAGAATCTGTGGGAGAGACACATTGTGTGGTGAGGGAGGACAGAAACTTGCCTTGTTCACACTATTGTCTCCGTCTTCTGCTATTAAACTCTCAGAAGGATCTGGGGTTAGCAATTATTTTAGGGCCTATCATCCATCTTTACGCTAAGACTGCCAAACTGTTACTACTTGTGTCTCTGTAAGGTCAAATATGAAAAGCATTAGAATGTGTAAATGGACAAAAAGTTGATTAAGAAGGCCCGCTTTGCTGTTGTTTCCTCTGCATATGTTTTTATGGTTAATTTTTTGAGTATGCATGCTTTGTACTATATCTCTAACAAAAAAAGGCACATGTAATAGTGGTACGACAAGCTTATTTCAAACCTCTGGAACAACTTATAAGGGGAAGTTGTAAGCGAGAATACAGCGAGCGCTCTTTATAGTACTGTCTCATAATCAAAAACGTTTCCTCCCTTTTGTTTTAAAATTCAGGCCCAACACTTCTCCTCAAATTAAGGATTCTTCTGGTATGGCTCCTCTGAAACTTCCTCCAGCTACTCCCAGGGATCCCAAGATCATCCAGGCCAGCTGGTAATAGAATCTCAGCAGCAGGTCAGGGGTCTGCCCTGGGCCTCCTCCAAGTCAGTGGTGTCTGAAACACCTCTGAAGGTTGACGCCTGGGGTGAGTTCACCTAGTGTGCAGCTTTTCTGTGACATCGCTTATCACAGTTTGACACACAGGCACTGCACCATGGTCAATTCTGTCATTATCATCTGCTTTTGCTTCATAAACTGGCTTTATATGAAATTGTGATCTGTAGGTACAAACTCTAAAGCATTTAAGAATCAGAACCCTTAAATCTGAGATCATGTTGCCTGCTGTGTCCCATCCCCCGTTCCACAACAGCTCAGGTTTCTCTGCTCAAGGTGGGATGAAACTGAATTGGATCAAAATTGTGGGTGTACCCCAGCTACAATTAGCCATTTATTTTCTTCTAAAATCTGCTGCATCATGTGCACTCTTGGATTATTTTAAGACACTGCTGTGGGAGCTGCTGCACACATGCCGCTGTTTGTACTTGTCAAACGGATGTGCTACGATGTAAGCGAGACAAATAAAAATCAAAGAAGAGAAAACACGAGCGATTCAAACTTACTGTCCAGGATCAGCCCCACCAATGGCTCGTTATCCTTGTCGAGGATTTCCCACAATGCAAAGGGCTCCTGGGGGGTCTCCGGAAGTAGGCGGAGCATCATAGAAATGGTGTAGTCTGAGGGTAAACCTTCAGGATGAAGGTACCTGGTACACACACATGAAAGAGCAGCGCAAAAGCGCACACACAGAGAGGGGGAAGCAGATAGTGAGCTTAGCTGTGCCCCAAAGGCATGAATCCACTAGGTAACTTCTTCAACGTGCCACCGTCTGTCTTGAGCTTTTGTGAAATGCTTTTAGAGTGCTTTTGGCTGCCTGAGACTGTCTTTGAGTTCCAGCTTCTTTTTGATCACAGAGCCTTGCCTTTTTTTTGTATAGATGCCTTCAAGCACTTCAGGTTCAAATTATCTCAGCTCAAACTTTTCAGAAATCTCGTCAATGTCACTTTTCACCAACTGAACAATCATAGAGTAGGAAGCTGACGGTAAAGCTGGTTGATGGTGAAAAAATGAGAAAAAAGCTACAATTTGACAACACCGCAGAAAGAGAAGCACAACGGGGACACATTTGAAGCCACTGAATGCTCAAGTTAAGCGTTTGTGTGCATAGGTTTCATACTTGAAGATTTCCCTGTGGTGTAGTGCTAGTGAAGTTTAATGCTTCAAACCTTCACCTGCAAGAATTTCAGAGAACTTGTCTGACAAGTCTGTTAATTTCTAAGGATCACAGTCTAAATCTGCAGTTTGAAACCCATTTGAGGTGCACAATAATGAAACCTGAAGACATGACCTTAACATCTTTAATCTTGTGATTCTTTATTAGAGATTGGGCAAGGTCTAATCAAACTGAACGCAACATTAGGTCCTACAAGTTTTGATACGTCAATTGTTTTTCGATATGACATGATCTCTGTTAATTTCACATTCACACGTTGTACAAGTTAAAGTTACTTTAGATAAACATTCTGTAATTTAACTTCGGGCCCTAAAAGAGAACGATCTGAAATTGTCAATTTGCTTTTACTGTTAATTGGCAGAAGGAATTACAGGGATTAGACGTAACTGCATGTTTAATATATTACTGCAATAATCTGCTTGTGCTCAGCGCTTTCAGCAAATTTCTTGTTATTGCAGAAAATCCATCATTTGTCAAAACTGCATTCCCTGCAAGTTATGAAAAAGAGGAGACATACTGTTTGTATTTACATCAATCAATCACATCAATGTGTGCTGTCTGTTTTGCTTTAATGACATTTTAAGAGTAACATGCTCAAATTCTACTATCTTCAAACTCACTATTTGCAGTTGTTATCACTGGAGGCAAGTTGTGGCATAGCACATTTAACACAAGCCAGGTGATATGAGTGGGATCTGCACTCTTGTATCCAAAAATGTAGTCCAAACAAAGGCTAGCTTTCCTGTTAGTTCCCCAGTAGTTTGCTAATAGCCAGAGAGTCTGCTCATTTTCATTGGCAGGACTGTTAAATAGTTGTAGGAGTCCGTGTGAAATGTTGGCTGATGATTAAAAGTCTTCTGTTGTTTATGTCCCGCTGACTACGTTCAGTCACCACTCCGCATGTCCAAGAGAGGAATGACGATTCACTTAGCAAGCAAACATAGATGAATTAACCATTCATCAGCATGGATTCTATCTAAAAAAGACAAAATGACTGACTTCTGACTACTGGAACACACCACAACTTAGACTAAATTGAAGATATTTTTAATTATTTTTGTGATTTATTTATTAACATGTCTGTTTGCCATCATTATTCTTTTGTTAGATTGATTCATCTTATTTATACCCTGTATACCTGTCATTTGTTCTCTTGTGACTCTTGTAAAAAAAGATTTTGACCTCAACCAAACTTTAACATTGACACTAGCCAGTTTTTCATCCAAATGTATTGCAAATTTTGACTGACGAATACTTGTTTCCATTGACTATCGTAACACGTTTATTAGGAGTTGGCTTATCAAGTTAAGCAATAGGTTGTCCAGCTGGCAAGACATACCTCAAATTGTGAAAAACAACAAAGAAAAAAATATTTTTCGTCTCCTCAGCTGAGCAGAGGCTTCAGTCAGAGGAGTATAAGCTGATCTGTCATGTGAGTTAAACGGTAGCTTCATCAGAACTTATCCAGTACTGGTGTTTTCCATCCCGATTAAGCACATGAGCTTGTTTCCAAAAAGAGGCAAAAACCACCTCAGACAAGCTTAAAATATACTTTTGCTGCTCCATCAACCTTTTCTAATGGAATGGGAACTTTAAAATGTGCATAAAAACCCACTGATGGAAATACAGCAATTAAATAAACTGTCACCTCTGTCACTTATTTTCTATGCTAATATAAACAGTACAGGTTGATCTCTTTTCATGCATATTCTGTCAGGCAAAGATTACAATTAGCATTGGTTAAGAGCCTGCATTTATGAGTTGCTTTGTGCGTGGTCACCAATAAAGAAGACAACATAAGTGACTGTGTAGAGAAAGATCATTTTTATCACGTACTGTAAGGTGTGTTGTCAGATTTCTCCCCTTTAGTGTGGACATGACCGTACTCACTTGGTGGGCTGCGACACCAGGGCATCACGGTGTAATCTGTAACAGGGGAAGCTGTTGAATGAACCGGGCTCCAGAGAAACTCCAGGTATGGTGCTGTACTCTTTCTCCACAAGGCCGAATTTCTCCATCATACGGAAACCTGAAAGAGACAAAGGATCTTTATCGTCATCACAATCACGATCAGCATCATCAGCTTTCCATGCAGGTTTGATACAGTCATCGGACATGTGCAACTGTTATGTCATTTGTATTTCTGTCATTTGAAGCTCTTACCTGCCATTGTGTTACCACTCATCAAAACAGACGGACAAGCTGAAAGAAAGGAAAGAGTCTGTAAGTTACTTCTTACTATTTTAGATTCTAGACCATGATTTCTTCACTCATTCTCTATGTCTGTAAGCCACCAAGAGTCCTTAGTCAATTTTCTTTCTGCCTCTTTCACTCCGTCTGCAGCCCCGTCTGACTTTTCTGAACTCTTTTCCCTCCTGCTTCTCCTACCCCTCTCTCTGTTTTAAACATAAGGTGGTGTTACTCACTGGCAGTGGCAGCCTCGCAGACAAAAGTAATGAGCTGCTCTTCTATTTTCTTCACAGCATCCAAATCATCCACAAAGAAGACGTGTCTGTCGCTGGGCTTACTGGCGATATTCACCAGCTCCCCGTAGTCTGCATCAGCAAAGCCAATGGCAAAGATGATGTAGCCTTAAAATGGAATTGAACAAGAGAATTACTCACAAGTTATGAAGTTGAAGGAAAGGATTGAGTAATGTGACACATTGGTAGACGTGTGGATGCACTTCAAACTAATGGTTAAAGAGTCCGATATCCTATATGATAAAAAATGAGACATACAGTGCATAAAGCCTCCAAGAATTGAGAAGAGAATGGGGATCTGTCCGCCATCTTGCCTGAACTTTACCGACACACACACACACAAACACAACTTACCTTATCAGTGTCAATGAAAGATTTCCAGGGTCGATAATTTATGATTTTCAAAACTTTAACAAACTACTAAAGACTTTATAAACAAAACAAACCTTCCATCTGCATTTCCTTGGACACTTTGTTGACGTCATCTTGTGAACGTCCATCAGTGAGAACAACCAGGACCTTTGGAATGCCCCGTCTAGCTCCGGCCTCTTGGGTGAAAATAGACTCTTTCACATGTTTGATGGCCCGACCTGACGGAAGACAAAACGAAACCACTTCACTAAACAACTGTATCAGTATTTCTATATATTTTAGCTCATATACCATATACCATATACCATTTGTTTTTTTTAAACATAGCGCAGAGTTTTAGATTTGTTTTCTAGTTTCTGTTGCAAAAAATTAAACATGTAAGCAAAGAACTGAAGCTCAACTTCCAGTCATATTCACGTAGGTGCACAGCATGGACATAGATCACTGACAATTATCACTACAACTCTGCTGAACACGTTCGAGCAAACACCCTTCGCTGATGCAGCTCCTTATGTGATATTTTTTATAGGTGATTTAACTAAGATTGGATGTTCGTGTTTGTTTGTTAAAGGAGCATAAGGAGCTTTTTCAGCAGAATCCTTGTTCCAGTCCTTGTTCTTTGAGCTCACCTGAAAAACAGCAGAGCCTTTTCTGACAACTTGTTTTTTGCTATAAATGGACAATTTGTTGAACTGTAAGGACCCTGAGAAAAATAAAGGCTGCTAAGATGTTTACTGTGATTATCTAACTCAAACTACTTTCAGGCCTGTAAAATTATTTTCAAGCTACATTGAAATAAATGTTAACCAGTGGCTGCGTTCAAGGAAAAACACACACGCACACATGCGCACGCACACATACACAAAGGCAAAGCCGCTAGTATAATCTTTATTAGCCATCTAAAAGAACCCTCTTCCACAACTTTAGCATTGATAAGAATGCTTGTGCCCTCTGCTCCAATTTGAATGTACTTGCTAACTAACAAAACATACAGGCATTGCTTATTCTTTCACCGCCATTGATAAATTACATTTTTGAGCCTATAATTATTACATGAAAATACGTGACCTAGAAGCTCCTGAAACCAGATTTGGGACGAGTTTCCATTAGCATGTGAAACAGAAAACAGACAATGTCTGGTGTATTTTAATGAGACCTAAGTAGTAAAAGATGAGACTAACTAAAATGGAAATCTGACAATCGAGTCTTTCAAAAGATTAAAATTAGATGAACTTTTGACAGTGTGCTGGTCACCTGTGAATGCACTTAATCAGTCAATCAAATCTGTCCGGACAGCTTTGAAAGAATCAAGAACCGCCCACAAAGCAACCAAAGTGGGTTTAATGCATCCTGTGGGTGAATTGTAGAAAGCCTGTTCGTTTTGCTTCAAGCCCCTCAAAAAATACTTGAGGTTTAATTTAAAAATATTTTAATTCAAGGCAATTCTACTCAGGCACACTGTATTTGTATTATATTCTATTATTCTATTCGCCTCCAGAAGGCTCTCTCTACTGCTAACAAGTGAAGATATATTCAGAGCTGAAAAGAATTGTTAGTTATGGTCACAAAAATTATGGGAAAAACTGATATGCAGTGTTGACTCTGATAGCTTCAACTGATCTGACCAGTTTAGACTTTACACACACAGTATACATTCAACAATGTGCTGGCAAACCGATGAGCACAGTCCCCACACACAGGAGGGTCATTTCTATTTAATACCAATTTTCACATACTGTACATCATGATTTGCATTAATACTTCATGTAGCTCATCTACTCATCACTACCTGACCTTTTCATCATTAAATGGACAATCGCTGCCATTAATCTTCTTAACTCCCACTGTCCTTTAAGACTTTCTCCTTCACTCCTCGAGTGTTTCCAAGAGTTCTGACGTAGTAATAGAGGTTCAGATTATCAGGATACTTTGCATTTAAACAACACCATGAAGCAGTAAATGGACCTTTAAGTTGACCAAACACTTGCTGTACATTTTAGAGTGTGTACTTTAAATAGCTTTATATATGTATGTTGTCTGTCTCCCATTCTCTGACCAAACGAAGATCCTCAGACCACATCCCTGCCTCCTCCTCCTCCCCCTCCTCCCCCTCCTGTATTTTTATTTTTTTCCAGAGCTGTCAGCGATGACAAATGATAGAGTGTTTGGCCTGTTGTGTTGTGTTGTCAGATATCTGCCAGTGATACATCTGTTTCTACACTGTCCTCTGATCACGCTGGGTGAGACTGGAATTACAGCAGCTAGCCAGGCATGAAGTGAGACACAGGACAGAGCTGAGAGGGGGAAGGAGATAGAGGAGGGGCTGGGCGGGTGGATGGTTGACAAAGACTGGGGAGGGCAGGTAAGAGGGCACAGACAAAAAAGGGGGGGAAAGGAGGAAAATGGGGCCGGGGAAGAAGAGGTTGGATAAGAAAAAGAAATATGTAAAGAGAGTGAGAGAAAAAAGAAGACAGTCAGAAAACAACATTGACACAAAAAACTTGTCAGTCAGCGAGTGTAAGTAATCCTTGTCAGTTTGGATTTATTCTCCTGTCTGGCAACAGTTTATTACTTTCTACCTGTCACCCCAGAAGGCAAATAACAAGAGAGAGCAAAAATAGTAAAAAAAATAAAAATAAAAATGTTTTAAAAAATGTAAAGAATCATCTTCTCTTTTAGCAACAAAAGCATTGGATAAGTATGAGTCTTTGGCTTCAGGTAAAATCTGTATCACTAGATATCTAAATAAACCCCATAACCTTTGAAAAGATAAAGGAAGATTTTTTTTTTTATTGCATAATCTATGCATTATTGAAAATGTACAATGGATTCTGAATGACTATAAAAGCTGGTGAAACTTGAGTTCATGGGCCGTGCAGGCCTACATTTATACCTTCATTCCTGGATTGAAAGAATCATAAACCTTAAAATTTGAGTGAGGTTCTCACACAACTGCATTAATATGGCTGAAGAAATCTGACTGGCTGCTCAATTTAAATAAAGTCATAAAAAAAGGCCAATCACATCTTGACTAATCTAATGTATGAATATATACTGTATAGGATTAGATATAACACAACTTTATATACTAGAAGTCAGTCATCTAAACACACACACACACACACACACACACACACACACACACAGGCAACACACATACATACACACACGCACAGTTCACAATATGAACATACCATAAAAGCAGAGTGTGGGATTAGCAGACTTAACTCATGTAGAGCATGAAAATCAATCTCAGAAGACACACACACACACACACACACACTCACACATATATACTGTGTGTACACCACAGTATATGTAGAGGGATAAAGACCATTTCAGCCGCAGCTACATTAAATCAATCATTCACTAAGCCAGTCAGAGGCTCACTAATACCTTAATGAATAAATGCATCGTGACAATTCAAATCCCAGAATATCAGCTTCAACACTCTGAGTCCTCTACAGGCTCTTCCCTCACACTCGTCTGTGAGAGTACAGAAAAACAGCCTTAAAGAAGGCTGCATCATTTACATATTGTTTATAAACTGGGTATAGAGAATAGGCTTATGACTAGATGCTCAGAAGAAGCTCCAGAAGCAGTGGGGGGTCAGTGGGCAGCTCCAAGATCGGACACGGTGAGCAAATGTGATGCAGGTTGCTTTTACACTGAAAAAAATTACTCTTCAAAAATATGTACAAAAGTATTATGCTTCTTTATTGTAATAAGCAGAACCCCCTTTGATGCTGCTTTTGCTTGTTTATTGTTTTTTTTTATTGTATGTGTTTTATTTATCAGCTTTTATCCAGGTGTCTTCGTTCTAAACCCTGTTTTCAGTTACACGTCTGTAATTTAAGTTTTGTTCTTCCCTGGTGATAACAAAAAAAGATGAATCAGAAAAATCTGCCAATGGAACAAGTACGATTGTTTAAAAGCAAATACAAGTCTAATGTGACTTTTGACTGGAAAATAGACAAATATACCGAATCTACTGCCGGCAAAATCTTCTCTGGAAGTGGTACGAGCTTTGTTACATCACTATAGAGCTATGGACAGTTCTAAGTAGCTTTTAAAATGTATTTTCAATGTGGTGACTTGACCAGAGGGTAACAGAACAGTGGATGTAAAGTAAGCTACAGTAAAAACATAAAAAATGCATTAAAGCTGTGGGGTTTCTTGTTGGCTAGTGGTTGTATCCACACAGATGCATTTGCCAGAGGCTCAGGGTTAAAGAGGCAGAGGACTACAGTCCTTTCTTTGAGGGCTTTGGGGGATTTAGACAAGGGGGGGGCCTGATGGGGTCTCTGAGCACAAGTTGAGGTTTAAGAGTTTGGGTTTGGAGAGTGAAAAAGACTTAATGGTTGTAATGCAAGCTTCAGTAGTGAAAGCCACAGAAATGACTGATCTGTCTCTAAATGGAGAAAAGGAGGTTGAGGCACAGTCTCCAGTACATTGCTCGATATACGTCAGTGTTGTGCCTGAACGCGTTCAGTGAACGGTCGTTCAAGAACTCGTTCATATTTTGAACTAGTTCATTTTAAAATTTGTGAACTGAACTTTGACCTAGTTCATGTAGAAAGTGAACTTTGCCAACACTGATATACGTGAATAGCTAAGTAAAAGATTCACAAAGGAGAAACAATGTTTCCATCTCCCTGAAGTAGAATATATACTTTATAAGAGACATGGAGATCGGGG
>CAEMYA010000161.1:3992753-4022582 GCA_903131615.1 Diplodus sargus
ACACACACACACACACACACACACACACACACACACACACACACACACACACTGCCCTGTCAGCTAAATTGCCACCTGTTTCCACCTGTTACACTGTAAGGCAGTGCAGAAGATGTAGGCGCACATAGAGAGAAGGACAAAAGACAGCATCTAAGTTACGTGAAAAAATGGGGGACAAAAGAGGACAGTTGAGAGGACAAGAGGGGAACAATGAAAAGGAAGGAGAGATTAGGCTTAAATAGAAAGCAAAGAGGCTGCTAAGTAAGGAGAACACAGCAAGGGGGTAGGCAAGATAGTGACAGGGAGGAGAGCAGAGAAAGAGGAGCAAAGACGGGGGAGGAAGGGATAAGAGTGGAGATGATAGTGCGATCAGGCCTGCGGCTGATAGGAAAGCTCAAGGACACAATTACTCTGAACAGACACTGAGCCATGGCCCAGACTTTGGGAGAGTTCGAATCCTCTGAACATCCAGCATTACCTGTAAAACCACATTAACGCACTGACACTGCTGACATTCACCTTGTGTTCCACATGAATGTTGTAACGGACTCACAACCCCAAGCTGCTTGTAATGCACCAATTCAAGTCGTCCCTTTTTGCAGTATGTGACATTCTCAACAGGTATCTCGAACGATGCTTCACATTTTAAAAGTCTGCTTATGAAGACAGTTAATTATTTGGCTGAAATAAATGGCATTTGACTAAACAATTTCACCACACATGCCATTACTGTAATTTCCTCAGCAAACAGGGTTTGCCCAGTTTTTAAGGAATTACACATCTAAATTTTGGAGTAAGAGTTAAAAAGCTCAAGATTAAATGGGCTAATGGGACTTGTGAGATTTGTTGGTGAGTTTACTGCTGCTGCTGCCTCTTGAAAGTTAAGAGTGAACTTTCAATCTCAAGCCAACATGGATGAGGAGTCCTTAAAGAGCCCTGAACACATCTATGACACAACACAACAAGTATGAGCAACTGCTGAGTAAGACTGTGTGATACGGTCGAAAGCTCCAGCACTAAAAGCACTTTATCAGGACTTTTTTTAAACAGGTTCAGGTAAATTAAGACAAAGTTGGCTGACCTGTCTTGGTGTTTCCTCCTTTGTATCTGATGTTCTGAATAGCTTCCAGCAGCGCTTCCTTGTTGCCATGGGAACTCAGCTGGAACTCAGTCCGAGCATCGTCGCTGAACTGAGCAATGGCCACCTGCAGAGAGGCAGAGACAGACAGACAGACAGACAGGCAGACAGACAGATAGACAGACAGACAGACAGACAGACAGACAGAATAAGTTCAAATCTGATGACAGATCAAATTATTCAAAGTTGACTGTCTATCTTCTCGACCCCTGGTGAGTGAAACTTGCCTGAAGGGAAAAATTCCCAGAAAAGTGTCATCATCTGCATACACTTATGTGAGTCACAAATGCCACTTATTTTCACACACACACAAAAACGCAAGGTAATATTTTTTACAGAATGAGGTACATTTTTCTGAGCTATCACACCACAAATAAATTCATCAACCAGTCATGCTGTGCAGAACAGATGTAGTCACAAACGATGACTATAGTGGACCTGTTGATTGTGTTTCTCATCACCCTGTATTACATCGAAAAAGACACGAAAATGATAATACATGTTTAGTGGCAGGATAGTGAGTAGCTTAAGTAGTTTGCTTTTGGATGTAGCAGACTTAGAGTAAGGAAACAGTGTCATAGGTTTGGCAATAAACCTAATTAGCTTAAATCATACTAAGGAAATATTTTTGTAACATTTTACCTGGGCACTGCACAGACTACCCAAGTAAAATGAGAAACTGGAATATGAAAATTGCACACATAGGATTTATGAGCCCTCCAGCATCATATTACTGATATTATTTTTCGACATCACAAACTCACACTTTTGGCAGGTAGTTTTGTTGCAAAATATTTACAGGTGAGTTTATCACATGTTCATCTTAAAGAAGCCACGTTTCTGTGCCTTGAGTACAAAGCCCTAAAACCTCATTATCACACACAACATTTATTCTGAACTGCAAGGGCCATATCAAACAGATACTGCCTTTGTTCACTGAAGAATATAAAGTCATTAACAAAAAAATTATGTGTGCATATAATGCCCCAAAGAGTGAATACTGTACAAGGCTGTACGTGACACATAAAAAGGCAAAATATCCCTTTTTATGGCTTAACTCCACAGTTTAATGTGTGAAAGTAGTAACAGTAAACAGTTTCACCTTGTTTGCCTGGTCAACTGCTGGTGGTTAATATTTCTTCACACTGGGCACATATGTATATATATATATATATATATATATATATATATATATATATTCTCAATCAGAGCTATAATCAATCTAATTGGCCTACTCTAAGAGGCCTGAACAACTATCATTACCTCTGGGCTGCTAATGGTGCTGTTGTTGGCTCAGGGCAGCCTACATTTACCAGCCAACTCTCTCTTTACTGTGCAGCCAACTCTCTCACATTACAGCCAGTGTTTTGCTCTCGGTAGCCTACTGCCAAAAGGGTGATGGGGCACAGTGAAGGTAGCAAACTACTTAACAGCAGACAGTAGACAAATGAAAGAAAAAGGTTTAGCAAGTGCCTCTACAGTGTGGCAAATGAACCAGCTGAGCTCTGCTGACACAGTGGGGGGGCATGCAGGCAAGAAGCACAAAGGAATTAGTTCACATTGACAGTCGAGAACTACTACCTGAAGTCAGAGCCTGACATAGTACCGATGACACGGACACATGTGAAATACATTGGAAAAGGTAATATTCATTGTAGTTCAGATTCAAAGTATTGCTCACTATGAATCAAATTGATAGTGTACTAGTTGATGCTTCAAACATCTGATCTTCATTCCAGCTTTTAATGCGTCTGGACTTAGAGAACCATTTCTGCCAGAAAAGTTATGTTCTCTGGCACAAAACACAGTGGCAGCAAATGAGCAGAGTTAATCGAACGCTGTGAAGCAATGAAGAAATAAAAAAACATTGCCAGAAAGTAAAGATTGACTCACCAGGGGTTTAAAGTTCCTCCTCACTTTTCTAAACTTTTCTACACACAGGGCTGTGGTCATACTGATGTGTCAGGGGACAGCCAAAGGAAAATGTTTGAAACTTTGCACCAAAATCAATTAATGCCAACAGCAGCAGCCTTTTACAAACAATGAATGAGCCGAGCCAACCTGGGTCAAAGAGGGTGATGAGTAAACGTGGACTGTTAAGGTACATTTTTCCCTCATGTCCATGATTTCTATTTCTGTCTGAAATGTAACAATGAATATCTAGCAGGTTACAGAAGGCACGCTGCAGATCCTGAGAGGTTCAGGCCATGACGTTAAATTACTCTCCATCTTTTCACTCTGGATGTACAGCACCCTGCCTCCATTATTCCATTATCTACTTTCTCTTTTGCAGAGTAGTGGAAGATGAAATGGGTTACAGTGTATAAAAGATGGAGGGCAAAGGATGAGATAGTTGGCTGGAGCAGACGCGTTGGGGGCAAGAGGTGGATGGGTATATGGGAATTTTACTTTATGTTTGCTACTGTGCTGCGCTAGCTAGACACGATATCTAAAAAGATTACAATCCCCTGCCTGCAGAATCTGCGGGGGGAGGTAATATTTCTTTTTGAACAAATATATATTTTTCACCACAGTCTCTCTGCTACGAATGGATTCTTTACCCGCGGATCACACTATGATATGTCATTTCTTTCTTTTTGTCATTTTTATGGTTTTCAGCGTGGGTACTTTTGGCTTCATCCCCAGCATCTGCTTTACATTACATTCCCTGTGAGCTAACATCTTTCAGAGGGAAAAAGCTGTAACAATGAGGATAAATTACAAGGCACACTAAAATTGAAAGCCTTGGGCACATTTGTATTTCTGCTGGTTAACTTATGATACTGTACAAACTGGCAATACAGTAATTTTCACAAGTCACAGACATTTAGACGAGACACAGTCTTAAATGTGAATAACAGCACTCTAAGACTCACCGCAACATTATTCAAACCTAGATGGTCACATATTCTATTCCAGTCTGGTCTAAATTACACGCCACTTTCTTAAGTCATTTCACGTGTTATCACATTGGCTTTTTTTGCATCCATGTGTCATTTGATGTTAGAGAGAAAAAAAAGGCAATTTTAACCACATGTTTATCATTGTTACCATGACGACCAAGGTAACTAACCATGAGGACGACTGACAAAGGTCAACAGATTTCTTCTCTTTTTTCTGCACATCTCAAACTTTAAAATCAGCAGCATTAAATGAGCAGCAAATGACTCAAGAGAAGCCTAGAATGTATGGATGCATACTGTAAGATCACATTGCTAAATCAGAAATCTTTCCCAATTCAATGAAACATTCTGGAAAAGGTATGTACTGTGCTAGCATCAAAGTAAAACTTGTTCATTACTGTTTCATTCCTGAGATTCTCTCTGACCTCCAGTGGGTGTATGCTCAGACCCACGACTCACCTGGGTGCCGTCTGGTCCGATCAGATCCAGCGATCCCACGGTGCTGTAGAGGAAACGTGTGATCTTCATGAAGTTGTCATCTCCGATGGACCAAGAGCCGTCTACCAGGAACGTCAGGTCGGCCTTGGCCTCCTTACACACTAGACGAACAGAGAGAGACGACAGAGATGTATAGATTCAGACAGCACATAATTTTATGTGTGCATTCAAAGAAGTCATTTCATACAGAATGAAGGTTAGCGGAGGACAAAGCACAGCATGAATTTTAACTGGCTGTTTAATATATTCAATCTTAGAGTAAATATGCATAGTATGAAGCACTGTAAATACACATCTGCTGCAAAAGGGTAAATATGCAAAGGCTGGGTCCTCAGATTAATTTTCACACTGACTTCTAAAATTAAAGGTAGTGCACACTCTCCAACTCAGGAAAGAAAAACAACAAGAAAAGTGCTATTTCCATTGGGTCTGTGTACTTTTTCTCCTTCTGAGAGCTGCTCATTCATATTCCTAGTCCAACAGTGGCTTTCTTTTCCCTTTCTATTATTCCTCTCAGGTTTCTCAATGACTCCCAGTAGCCTTATCTTTGCCTCTGTAAAGTTGTTTTGTGGTTTTAACAAGTTTTCAAACTCTAGTTATTCACTAAATTCCAAAAACACCTTTTACAACCATGTCAGCCACCATAAACGTTGAGGAAAAAAACTTCACTGTAACTATGCTGTTTATGGGGAAAAGGGGGTGTAATTTTAAATCAGAGAGAGGAGAGGAGAGGAGAGGAGATGAGAGGAGAGGAGAGTAGAGGAGAGGAGAGGAGAGGAGACATATGCTAGTGTCCTTTATTTTAAGTGGAGCTCTCGTGCTTGTCAAGTTAAAGGTGAGTTTTGAGAACAAGGTTAATGTGACTGATTCTGTTAAAAGCTGTGATTTTACTCAGACTTTCTCATTTTCTCCATCTGTGTTATTGTCTTGTTTTGTCACTGCTTTTTGTCTGCACTGACCACTGTGCCTGTTGTCCTATTTGTCCCTCATCCGTTTCTCCTTTCTGTCTTCAGCCATGTCTCTGCCCGCCTGCCCATCACTTTGTTTCATTCACTTACTATCGTTGTTCTCCCCACACATACAGATGCGCATGCACCTTTGCTTTCTCTTTTGTCTGTCTTTGTGGTTTTGTCCTGAGTAAAGGTTGCCTGTCATTACAGATGGAGGCATGGGTCTGACAAAGGTCAGAAACTGAGACAGAAATGCTAACAGACGGGCTCAGCGGGTGTGTCCGTGCTCTTTTACCTGAGCCCATCAGACAGGAACAGAGGAGGAGGATCGTCTGAGTGGGAGGTTGAGGGTCGGACTGTGAACTTGTACCCTTTTTGATTCTAATCTGTCTGGGATGGTCAGGCCGTTTGGAAAAAAAATGGTTACTGTCACGATTAAAGCTTCCTTGATGTTTGGGAAGACTGCACGCATACACTGTAGTTACAGTATATTAGAGCCACCTGTCACACGTAGGTGTATGTGTGTATGTTGGAGCCTTTGTGCCCTGTTTGTGACTGGTAGCTGAGGTTACAAGCTAGTAAACCAGGATAAGAGTAGCATTTCTTCATTTTAGCATAGGCTACAGCCCACCCGAGCCCTGGCAAAGTTCATGCAATTAAGTCATTGTGGAAAATGTCTCATAGACTTCCTGTATGAGGCATTTAAGTGTTAACCTTTTTTCACTTTTCCACTTTGCTTTCTTTTAATTTACTCTCCCTAATTTTGTTAAAATGACCCCCCCACCAAATCCCCAAATTTCCTTCCAGGTCACTGTTGATGTTTTCAAACTAAACACAAGTCTCAGTTGTGTAAAGAGTACAACGTGACATCACAAAGTAACTCAATTAAACATAAACCATTTGGTTTCCTGTTTCAAAATCCGGTGTGGTGGTAATAATTGTTTTAAATTTAAGAGTAGGGAAGTCTGTGTCTCAGGGGTAGAACTAGCGTCTTGTTGTCGGGAGGTCGCTTGTTCGATTCCCCTGGTCTGCATGTCAAAGTGTCCTTGGGAAAGATACTGAACCCCAAACTGCTCCTGATGTGCCGGTCAGCACCTTGCATGGTAGCCACCGCCATCAGTGTATGAACGTATGTATAAATTACTGTAAGACGGTTTGGACAAAAGCTTCTGCTCAATACCCTTAATGTAAATGTAAGAGTGAAACTGCTGTGTGTGTGTATGTGTGTGTGTGTTTGTGTCAGGCTTCTTGCTCACCTTCTTTAGCAGGCGGGATGCTAGGAGGGGGCTCTGTGGTCGGGGGTTCAGTCGGGGCTTGAGTTGGTGCTGGCACTGGACACACACAGACACAAGCAAACAAGACAAGGTCATCGATCAAGATGGCAGTGACAAGTGGCACCATCATCGGGTTTATCTGCCAACCACACACACGCTTACACACACACAGTCAATAAGCTGACACAATGAGAGACAGTAGTAGCCTGTTTCTATTAAGCTGAAAGTTTCCTAATCCTCTTCATCCTCCCGACGGACAAGTTCTGGAGCTTTACTGAGAAGATGTGTCTATTGCGGTCTGTATTTACAACATATGCACATGAGGAATCCAGCTGCTGTATTTCGTTCGGTCTATATTTCAGTCTTTAAGTTGGAGCAATCAGACTTCATCTTTCTACTTTCCTTAAATCACTCTCTCTGTCTTTCCTTCTATAAGTTAGGGACAGAACAGCACTTTTTTCATTAGAATCAGTCTGTCCAGAGGTTGTTTTTTTGGAGTCAAAACAGCCCCAGGTAAAGGTATTCCTCTCTGCGAAGCCAATTACTTCGCAGGAAGCAGTGGGTTCTGTCACAGCGGAGTACAGCAAGTAAATCATCTTGGAAACATCGATGACTTCCCACAGAACGGGCATATACTTCATGAAAGTAGATAAAATGATCTCAACAAACGCCTCTTCAGCTTCCACATTAACTTGATGGTTAAAGAAGTGATTATGAATAAACAATATGTTTGACTGCATTATTAACTTTGCTGTTTGAGCATCTTTGTTGGTTTGACATTGTGGCAAATGCCAGTGAACAAAAGAGCCTGTGGAGTTCAGGAGTGATTCATGTCAGAGGACCACCTCATTATAGTTGTTGATGCCACTGTCTTCGTCTGTTTCCTTTCTTGACTGTCTCTCTCCACTCCAAAAAATATTATCAAAAGACATGGACAGACAATATCAACATATCTGTGAACAATGCTTCAAAGTAACAAAGTACATTTACAAGTATAAATTGAAGGTATTCAACTACAGCCTGGCAATCTATATGTGTGTTTGTGTGCACACAGCACATGTGTGTATCTGAGACCACATCTATCCATCTGTCTATAACCCTGGCTGTGCGTTGAGCCCTTCTGGTCCCTGGAGCTGTGCAGTTCACCCCAGCTCCTCAGCTGACCAATGAACTGCAACAGCAGCCTCTGTCTTCTCAGACAGAGAGGACAGAAAGTAAGAGCAAAAAAAAAAGAAACGGTAGAACAGAAAGTTGCAGGGGTGAAACAGCATGGCTACCGAGGAGGCAGATGGAAAAATAGAGGACAAGAAGAGACAAGACAAGAAATGGGTAAAATAAAAATGAGGACAAAAGGGTTAGTCAACCTCTTTAATAATATTGATGAAAAATGAAAATAAATCTGAAGAAACTTAAATAAATTGGGGGGTAATATGAAACATTTGCAACATACTTGTCATGTCAGTGACGGAGACAGAAGGTCCTTCCATTTCCTGCAACTGCGTGTGAACGTTGATCTGGTATTGGCTGCTGGGAGTGAGATCATAGAAGCACTGTCGGGAAGCACCGCCACCCAGGCTCACTTCCTGCTTCTGACCATCTGCAAGGGAACAGCAAAACAAAACACGACTTGCAATGACTGAAGTTCAGGTCAACAATAATAAAATCCAAATGTGTTTCAATTCCTCTAAAGAGTCTGTTTCAAATTAACTGTATTTATGGGGCACATTTGGTTAATTTCAGCCATGTTCTGCAACGGATTAAAGCCTGGGAGCTGCTAAGTCCAATCATTCTCTTTCAGAGTGGGATACTAAGCAGCTTTATTGAAGCAATCAGGTAGCTAAGTGCCTTGCTCAAGGGCCCAATAGAAGTTAACTGCTAAATCTGCACAGACGTGGTCATGAAATTTTGAGTGCGTGACGATCTTTCCTTCCTGATACCCTTTTGAGTATTTGCATGTAAAAATGATTTTTCGTCACCATTTAAAAACATGCTAATATCAACACATGATTTTAGAGTCACAAAGACAAATATTATCATTTTAAAGTCAGTTTGTTGAAGACCAACCTGAAAACTGAGGTAACTAAATCTGCAGTTAAATAAAATCACTGTCGGAAAAATGTTATCATATACACAGAAATGAAAATGAAAATGAAAAATATCATTATTGATTCTCTTGTGAATTTCCTTCAGATTGCAGACTGCAAACAATTCCAATTCCACTAATAGCCACCATTTGTCAGTTTCATTAGTCTAACTCTATTTCCTAATGTGTCTCTCGGCTTGCAGAGTGACAAATTAGCTCCTCCTCCATTCAGGAAAACAGCCATAGATAATAAAGTTTAGGGAAACGGCTGTCATAGAGAGGCTGCACTTTTCCATCTGAGAAGGTGTTGAGACAGCTGGTTAGCTCTGCTATGGCAGGAGGGACGGACAGATAAATAGAAAAGTAGGGAAGGAAAGAAAGATGGAGGAGACACATCTTCCCCCATGTTTTCACTGTCTGACTTCTGACAGTAAAAGCAATAAAGGGTGTACACCCATCACTTCAAGCAGAAGTGAATTTTTCCACGTCTCTAATCTCTACATTTACTAGCCAACACTCCCCATTTATTTTAATCGACACTAACCTCCAAAACATCTACAGGAACTCTGTCACGAAAATCCATTAACAGCTGCATTCAGTTCAGGTGTTGCACTGTCACTGCGCTAATACTGTGCATGCTGCCTCTCTGACAAGGCAAAGTGGAACTGGGTTGTTTATTTCATTACTCACACCCGTCTTTCCTGCTATGACTAGTCAAACTGTCTGAGACTTCAACATCCTGCTTATCGTTCTGTAAGCTTACAAAGACAGAAGCAAAAAAGAGTCAAATATGAATGAAAAGCATTTATTGGAAGAAATTCCATTATATATTTAATATAGGCCTATGTCACTAGTATGGCGTTTAGCTATGTTAGCGTAAACATCTCCAGCAGTGGGAAATAATCAAACCGTCTGAAAGGGAAAAACACAAGAAAGATCTACCTCTAAATTTGACTTCTAAACATTATATTTTCTTTATTGGGAGTTGGGTGCTGTAATTATTTCACGGCTAGCTGCTGTAGCTTCTCAGACTAAGCTAAGGTTGACACTTCTTAGCTGAAGCTTGGCTTCATACAGAGCTACAGATCAATGGAACACCCTGCCTGGTGACGTGAGGAGCTGCAGCTCTTTCAGCTCTTCGCGTGTTGTTTTTTCTCTGAAAAAGTTTGTTATTGTGCTGTTTCTCTGCTCTGACCTGCCAAAGGACTACAAATGGTCTTAGCTTGAAGCTATATTGTGGCAAAGTTGTTTGGTGTTTGTTTGAGCTGTACACTGTCACTTTTAATTTAATAAAGAAAGAAAGAATACAAATATAATTTTAAGCGTATAAACACGAGTGGCATCGATCTTTTTGTCTAACCCTCGGCATGACAACAAATAAATGTCAAACTGTTTCTAACTAGTCTCCTTTTAGATGTAACATATTTAAAAGAATTCAGGATAGAACAGGAAAACTACAGCCAAAACACTTTCCTTCCACACTATCCCGCTTTGTTCCAGAGCTGTCGGTGACATGATGTGCTACGGCATTAGCATAGCGGTCTCACTCAAATGAATGAGGTGGTCACTTTTTTTGCCACAGAGCTAACATTCTGCAAAACATCATCTACTTACTACTCATGCAGGAAGTAGTTCAATTTAATATCAACGGAGACAAAAGACTTACATCCCATTCTGTAACCATGCATCTTTTTCCTCTTGTCATTTCAGAAGAAAACCCATTAACGCAGCATCTGGTTCTGCTACCAATGAGGCCTTTTAATATAAGCTGTCATTTCAATAAAGAAATTATATATTTCTATAGGTGGTTGCACAATGCGAGCAAGCGCAGTGAAAGACAGCTATGACAAGTGATATCTCTATTTCTCTGAAAAATATCAAGAATATGTCAGAATGTGTTTAACACTGCAGTCTTTTTATATGATCCTGTGCTGAACAACCAACAGCCCTCTGAGGACAAAAAAAATAAACTTGAACTTTAAGTTGTTCACTGAGAGTGGACCAGCTTCGAAGAACTCTCCTGAAGGACAACTTGTACAGTGGTTTTATTAAGGTTATTGTATTTTAGACATTGTTTGTTTTTTGTATTTTTAACAAAACAGATTTTGGTAGAGAGATATTTTTGCTAGTTCCTGTCTTAGTTTTGAACAGCTCTTTTCTCTGTCCCCTACTTTTCTTCTTGTCTTTTTAATAACTGAGTGAGCTTTGCGTTAAACGGCTTCCCTAAGGTCATACTCTGTGTAATATTTCTGACGCGATGACATGAGGCATTCTCAGAATGGCCTCCTCCCATGTCGTTTAATGGGGAGAGCCTATCATATCTCCTTTCCATTCAGCAAACAGAGAGATTTATGAATATCATTTACAATTTCAACCCGTCATGTGAAAATGACAGAAATATTCAACACTTATTTCCTCAGAGGCTCATATCAATATGAAGCCAGGTGACTTTGAAAAGTATGTGTAGCCATAACACACATCCACTGAGAGACCCCAGAGCTGACTAAACAGAATAAACAGAGAAGACATTTTCACAGGGACAGACTGTAAATCTATTAGGAAACATTTTCTGAACATGGAGTTCAATCCAGCCACCTTACAAAATATCATCAACTATTATTACACAGTAAGAACTTTTGATTTACTGACCGGACAGCTGGCATGCGACTCGTTTCTCACAATGTGGAAGGCTCAAATATGTGGGGATGACGGAAGGTGCACAAAGAAATGTTGGTGAGCATCTTACAGTGGACTGTGTGTATGTGCGTTGTATGTGTTCTAAGACAGCTGCCTATCTGAACTGAAATTGAATAGAAATTATACGCTTGGAGATGATTTTTAAACAGCAGTTAAAATGTGTAATTCAGACCACATTTCAACAAGTTAAAATACATTTGAAATTCAGAGCAGGTCATTCAGTTAAGTTACTGCTTAGAATGAGTCGCTGCTGTCAAAGGAAGAGAAAAAATAATCAGATATGTAAGGATAAGCAAATACTGCTGCAAAGCCATACAATCTCATTTGCAGTAGCAGTTTGTACTTACTGAGTGTTGACTGTATGGAAACCTTGTACAATGTGGCCTGAAGAATAGGCTGCCATTGGACACACATGCTGTTGGGGCGAACTTGGTAGGTTGACAAGCCAGAGATGCCGAGGAACACTTGAGATCAGAGAGACGGAAACATGGAGAGGCAGAGAAAGATAAATTTAGCATCTTTTTTCACAAATTCTGTTTCATGAGATTTCAAGACTCAGTGAAGACTCAACAACAACACAAACTCATAAACCTTGTCACAGATTTCTGTACAGAGAGCACAAGACATATCTCGAAGAACTGTCTTTAATGACTAAATCTATCAAATGACAGATTAACAGTGGAGCAATCAGTTGCACCATAATCAATAGTGACATGTTTTATTTGAGCATATTTCACAATAGTTCCAACCAAATCATAACACAAAGCAAAACATTGTTAGTCAGTAACACAGTGTTATTTTGTTTATCATCCTTGTAGTAATATACAATGTAATGTAAGTTATAACTTATGCTTAACAGTAATGAAAAAAACATGGCACAGTTTCTTACAAACTGTGGAATGTTTTCATTGACCCTTAAACTGAACCAAAACTTAACTTAACTCTAACCATTATTTGTTCTAACTGTCTCCGTCACTTCCATGGCAAGAACTCTCCTCCACCCACCAGACTACCCAGGGCACCGACGAGGACAGGCTCAAACACCCGCCCACATAGCCCTTCAGCTGGATATATCTCCAGCTATAGACCATTTAAGGACTGCACCAAACTATATTAATTAAGGATACTTTGCACCTATTTCATGGTGCTGCCAAGTCTCTGTCAGTGGCACTGGGTCTCATTTAGCAGAGTAATATCATTAAGTAAACTACTTTGGTTATAGTGACTATGACATCATGTGATAAGTACTTAATAACTAAAACTTTGACTTTCTGACAATAGTGTGAAAAGTTTTATATAACTCCCAGAGTGAGGACTTGGCATTTAGTTTGGGTTAAGGCCAAAGAGGCACTTGAACATTTCTTCTTTTTGTCTTCTAATCGCTGAAAAATAAACTGTGTAGCATCCATACTAAGTGTGTAAATGGTAGAAACGACATTCAGACAGGTAGATGTTAGAGCAAATCATAAAGTAGCAAAATTAGTAAGGTTTGATGTTTAATGGTCTTTTGGAGTAACAATGAGGCATGATGCAGCAAAATGCAAAACACCAAGCGCAATTTAAAGATCTGTAGCTTGTTCGGTAGTGAGATCTCTGTGTACCATAAGCAAGCACCCCTCCCAGGAGCCACTCTCTGGCTCTCTCTCTCTCTCTCTCTCTCACCCTCGTTCTTCCCCCC
This sequence comes from Diplodus sargus, assembly GCA_903131615.1. Taxonomy (NCBI): domain Eukaryota; kingdom Metazoa; phylum Chordata; class Actinopteri; order Spariformes; family Sparidae; genus Diplodus; species Diplodus sargus. The sequence goes on from CAEMYA010000161.1 coordinate 4,005,975, forward strand.
TTGTTAACAGAATTTGCTGATGGTATAAAATAAACTTGGCTCTTGTGCCAGTAAATGGATATTCTATGCTGGGACCATATGGCAGGTGCCTTATTTTAAATACTAGTGAATAATGCATACGACAACACATCATTCGATTCAATAATATGCAAAGATAAAAACTAAATTCTACCCTCTTACAAAGAGACATGCAAATTGCACATGTCAAAGCATGAATAGTGTAGAAGGAGACGTGCTAGGCCAGCAGTTTCTCCCATGCAAAATCAGTTTGGCATGATTGCACATGAGAATGGCAGGCTCATGACCAACATGATGTTTTTGGCCTCAACGGCCATCAAAACTTCTGAAATGATTCATTAACTGCCCCCAAAGATACTGTTGACTGCAACCCGTCAGCAACGCTGGGCACAAACTTTTGTTTTGGGATGACCTTGTCAGTGTTGCTGTTGGCAGGGACGTATGAGAGAGGCCTCTCTGCAGTAATAATCAGCACACGTCTATGAACAGTCTAAAATGGGATTCTACTTCCAGGCTTAGGAGGAACTTTACAAAGCCTGGTTTAAACATGGAAGAAAACAAGAAAACTAGGAAAGAGAAAGCGAATGAGGGGGATAAAAAGGGCAAACAAAAGACAGAAGTGAGGATGTGGTCATCATTTTAATCACTAAAAGGTCAAAAGGAAATGGCGAACCATATGGAAATACTGCAGCCGTCTGAGGGTGTGTATCAGACAGAGTGTGCGTGAGAGCTGAAGTTACCAGCCAAATGGTTGCATCCATCTGCCTTCTCCACCTCCACACACTTTGTTCCCACTACAGTATTTCTTTTTTATACTTCCGCCTGTTTCTTGTCATGTAATCCTTTCACAGTCAAACTTCTAGTACTTTCTGTGAAAAAAACAACATATCATTTCCATTTTTACGACGGTGTGCTAATTCTACCAAATTTCTTGAGACCAGATTGACTGAGCAGCCTTCAGTGGTCCCGAGAATAACTCATTTCTACTGTGCAGCTGAAGGACCAGCACCTCAATACAAACTACATAAAACTTCATTTGAGGGGAACAAGTTTCATTTCATTCAATGGTCCCCCGGATACAAATGACTATTTTTTTATGCTGCATGCTAGCATGTGTAATTTATTGATGCAAACATGCCAGTTGGCTCCCATGGTACGGCTACAATATATGCAGTGTATCCGGGGAAATATGTTACTGTATCCCCCCTTATTAGAATGACAAATGACTGAACGTGTCCTCTTTAATAAATCACTTCCTCCACTGTACGATACAAATATGGACGATGAATTTAACTAAAGGCTCTGTGTAATATGGGAAAATGTGATGCATCTGAAAATGGATCACACAGTGAAAAACTGATTTGTTCTGCTGAATATTTAGAGAGTAGTCCCCATCGCCAACATTCAAACATAAAACGTGACACACAATATGGACAAATAAGACTAGATAAGTATCAAAAATCTAAAACATGTAGATAAAGTTATTATATACAGTATACATTATGTATAATTTGTACTCTATGCAGAAATGAGGCAAAGACGAAAGAGTCTTCAGTAGAGATCCCATCCTGAGCAGCCACCCCAGAGACAGAGTGTAAAGTTTAAATATGGCAGGCTGATAAATCTACATGTCATGCCTTTCATTATGAGAGCTTTATAGAGACAGGAAGGCGTGAGGGAGTTGTCACTCATCCAACAGGGGGAGGATTAAAGAGAAAATGAAGGATGGCACACCACTGCAGCACAGACTGATAATAATCTGTGTATCAAAAGCAATCCCCTATAATTTGTTGATTATGTATAAATCCATTAATCGCGTCACATGTAATCTTTGCATTTAATTTCTCACCATTTTCCTCAGAAAGAAAAAAAAGTGTAAATCTCTTTTTGCTCTGTGCATTAGAAATTCATGAGCTATTAAAATTAGAATATGTTTGTTTTCTTCCAATTTGATGCTCCCCTCTGGTCAATCAGACAGTAAGCCCAAAAGACAACAGTCTGTTTTAAAGTCAGGGATGATGCAGCAGTTTTTACAGGAAGGCAGAAAAATACATAAACATAAACGTTTAGTGACTGATGGTGTCAGAACATTATTCTCAGAAACAGATTTAAAGAAAACATATGCAAACAGCCACAATGCATACAATTTACTCTTTCTCTCTTCCTCTATCAACAATTAATCTCTGTTTTAGACCAAAGCGATGTAAAAACCTGCATCGGTTCTTACTGCGCCCACTGATACCAAATCTGTATGCAAAAAGGCTTGTTCTTACTGGCTTACTGAGAAATATCAATATCCTTCCGTCCATCTGTTTGTTTGCTAAAGTCTCAGTGGAAGAGTTGATGGTATCAGCAGGTAGTTAACATGCATGTTTCCCGTTCCTCTCTAACTGGTTTGCTTATCTGCAGCTGCTGCTTCTGCCTCCTCCTTCTAATTGTCACACTTTGTGACAAAAGTAGACTCAAAAATCTTCTTCAATCAGAAACAGATAATGCACCTCACATTTTCAAGTGCTAGTATTGATGCTGCCACTTACATTATTCATGCTTTGGATAATCTATGAATATTAAATTCACAGTGAAGTCTACCTGTTTAGTGCACTGATATCCTTTTGGATAAAGTTTATTGTTAAACTGTGCACATAATCTTCATTATGTATCTTGCCTAAAAGATCCAATATTGTTCAGCTCTAAAAGCTCCCAATAGGGCTCACGTGGAAATTACTCAACTTTTTAATTTTGTTATGACTTTCCAAACACAAATCACATCCGCCATTTCACACCTTCTTTTAGAAAGAAGTATGACTGATCTTTTGCGGGTGCAGAATAGGAATGCTTACATGTTTTGGCGTTCACTAGCAGTGGTTCACTTTCTCCCGTAGGGTAGGAGGCTGTCACTTGAACACTGTACTCCGTCCCACTTAGTAGATTCAGGAGGAGCATGGAGTTCACATCTTCACCAACTGTTGTGTCAAGAGGTGGTCCTGGAACTGAGAAAGAAACAAACATGAGCACAGACAGGCAGGACACACACAAGAAGGTAAGAGGAGATATGTGGGACCGGTGACATTTTGTGACCACAATCAAGCCCCTGTTTACCCCTTAAAAGTGTCTATGTTGTGACTGCAAGATGCCAAAAATCATGATTGTGCAGGAGATTAGAGAGAGAGATGTCTGTGTATTCAGCTCTCAGTATTTGTGGCTTCTAACTGAATCGCTGAGGTTTGAAGATTAGTTGCTCTCCTGCGGTCCTGTTTGTACCTTCAAATATCTGCTTTGTTTTACTGTTTTATCATGTTTGTTTTCAGCTGTTTCAGCAGTCATATTAAGTTACTCGTGGTGAAAACCGAAAAACTTCCTGGTTCTGCAACTGCATAATAACAGTTTTTAATATACGCTAAGCAACGGGGGACTTTGTAAAGAATTTATAGGAAATCAAATGTGTTTATAGCCAAATCCTAAGTTAATACAGCGGGATGCAAGAGTATTTACTGCCGCCGCTTTAACCACTGCTCGAGACAAATGTGTCATCAATTAAAGACACAACTTCAGGCAGGTATCCCCGTTGTAATGGGAGTGAAAATCCCTGCAGTGGTGAGCTGAAAAAAGTGAACACTAACTGTCTAGAAATGTTTATGAAAGTATGAAAGCCACTGAGCCAAAAAGAATTTTCAGATTACACTGATTTCATACTTAGAATACACCAACTAACTAGCTTTACACTGCAATACAAGAACTATGTTCATCTCTGTTTTGCTGTTTTTTACATTGATCATCAACAGGTGAGGATGCTGAGGAGACATGATTTTTCAGCCTTAGCATTTTGACCAAGCCCCCAGGATGAGCACTCAACTTTGAAGCCAGTTTGTGTAGTGGCCAAACTATGTAATTACATCGTCAAGTGATGCATTGCGGCCCAAAATGATTTTTTCCCATAAGCTTACATTGTGAAGAAGAATGTGTAAAACAGTGGATACAGATTTTTGCATGTCACTCTCCCTGCGAAATTACACATTCCACTGTCATTTCGCACTCAGGAAGTCGAGCCTTTATGGCTTCAAAATGCCACTGAGCAGCAGGTCTCTCCACCTCCATCACTGTGTCGGATGTAATAAAACGTCCTTGATTTTAACACATTGCATGTAGCCATAAAGTACAAATTTTAGAGCCTCTTTATAGGATTCTTTTTTTTTAAAACCAGTCACCTGGCGACATTAAAAAGTCAGCCAGAAGACTCAGAGATAATGTTATGACTGGCTTAATTAGCTCATTTCAGCCATCAAAATCAACAGTTTCCATGAATAAAATGAGCCACTGCTTTTGTTCACCTATGTCTAAAATCAAGAAAACATTATTTTGAAAAATGCCTAAGAAGTCTGAGTTGTAAATCTGTCACAGTCATCTTTCTTAACTGCAATACACGCACTCATATAGGCCACAAAAGATATAATAACAAACTTTGTCAGTGCAGCTGTTCTAAACAAGTACTACTAAGTGATTTACAACAAAATAACAATCCTGCACACATTAAATGAATTACAGACAGAAACAGAGCACAAAAAAGAGTAAAAAATAGAAAACAGATAAATAAAGGAGGAGCTGCAATTATCTTTACAACACACCACCCACTGGAACACTCTTTGAAAGGAGACAGACTGGGTGTGTGTGTCTTTATGTCCATGTCTGGAGGTTTTTTGTATTTTCTACATAAGTGGTCTTAAGGTTACATTAAACTATACTGTAGCTGTAAATGTCTGTGCGAGTGACGGCATTTGCACACACTTCCACCCGTGACTCTCACAGTGAAAACAGCAGCGTGATGAAATTTATTTCCTAAACTTAGATTAATGCGGCCTGTCTGCATGAAGCTGGATCTGCAGAGACACAGTAATTGTGTTAAGATGACTAAAAACAGACACAGTAACTATAAAAACTGAAGCCTTGTCTTGGAAGGATGAAACAATTAGCACCAGAGAAGCAGCAGAACAGTGAAAATGGGTGTTTGATGATGCTCCAAGACAATAAACAAACAAGGAAAGGTTGCTGTCTTATTTCAGCTCAGATCGCTGACATTTCCCTCCGAGCCTCGAGCTTCTTGTTAAAAAGAAAAAAACTAAGAAGTCACTATCGGGAGAGCAAAAACAATCTGTGAGCAGTTGGTTTTTCAGCGGCTGTGCACTGTTTTTTGCTTGTGGGTCCTCCCATAACAAGCAGATTAGTATGTTTGGAGGAGCCTGTGTCTAAGTCTAACAATATTTCAACATATGAGTGTGTGTGTGCACTAAAGTATCCTTGAAAGCGCATTTGTGCAGTGTTGTGTAAAATAATTAAGCAAATGTTTCTGTGTGCTCATGTTTATATTTCTACACTTACAAAAACCACCACAAGGAAGAAGACTGAGTAAAATCTGAGTGTGTGTGTGTGTGTGTGTGTGTGTGTGTGGATGTACCATTGATGGGCTGGTAGACAATCCTGTAACCCACTGTAGGAGACTGAGGTGGATCCCAAGTGACCCTGAAGCGGTTGTACCACTCCTCTGACACACGCAGGTTTCCAGGAGACAAGAGGGGCACTGCAAAAAAGACATATTGAGAATACACAAGCTGCTTGGAACCTGACTTAACTTGTGGCTCAAGTCATGCATGGTCTGGAGCACTGGAGAGGTTCCCTATCACTGTAACAAAGCCTCTAATAACTGCATGTCAGTGGGTCCTGTGTGTGCATGTGTGTAATCTGGGCCTACATGTGTGTTGTGCTGTATAACAGTAACAATGGAGTGGAAAAAATTGAATTTTCCCCAACAGGAATTAACACAGAGGCGAAGTCACACCCCCAGGGCCCTAATTCAGAAAAATATGTGTGGTAGTTAATAGCAAAGGACAAATTATATTTTAATCCCATTTAAATTGCGCCATGAATTACGAAAATTGATGTCTGTCCATTTAGAAGTTGCACTTTGTCATAAAACGTACCACTTACAAACAGACACATCCAACAGTCATGCAAACGATGTTGTCTCGCTTAATGCTCACAAAAAAGATGATGATCAGGGACTTTGCCTGTCTATAAAGTTCTTCATCTTCAGCTGTGTCTTCTTCTGCTTCATTTTCTTCTTCTGCTTCTTCTAAAACTACTAAAGGGCCCGTGTGTGTGTTTCTTTTCATCAATCCAAAGTTATGGTTATATTCAGTGTTACCCAGTCCATCCTTGAAGTCTGACAGACATGTCGTGTCCATTTTCTATCTGATAAAACATTTTCGTAGACAATTCACAAGTTTTTCCTTAAATAAATCCTGCATTGCTTAAATCCATGTTTACAAGCTTGCAGTCTTCTAATTTGGTTGTCTTTGGTGGTGCATTGCAGCATATATTTGCATGCCACCACCTCCTGCTGTTCAGTGTGACACCACTGGCACACCTGTTTCATGACAACAAGAACCAATCATAGAACATCTGAAGCACTTCCAGCTTTTGGTACTTCAAAGTTTTTTTTATTCGATAGTTCAGGCATATTTCAGTCAGTACCATAAAGTTTTAAGCTTTGATACCCAGCATTAAAATGACTTACGACTTTTGTTTGTTGTTGTTTATAATCTAAAAACAACTAGGCATGGAACTCTCTATATACTTTGCTGATATATGGTTTGTTTACATCATCTTCCATAAACAGTGACATATGAATTATAGTAACAGTAACAGTGCCAGGATTGGTTGAATTTGAGTTATGACGTGGCTGTCAATTCCTAGAGACCCTGGAAAAAACAGAAAATCATGTCCTACTGTACATCAAGTGGGCCTGGGCTACGATTTATCACTATGCTGCGTTCCAAGCTGAGAAGAGGTTTTTATTTTCAATATGAAGTGTTATTGCGCCCTCGTCTAAAAAGACGTCATGTTTAATTCTCCGTACAACGAGTACACAATCACTGCTGCTCGTAAGAGCTAATCAAGAGAATGGTTGAGAAAATCAATTAGAGCAAAATAATCTAATCGTCTCATTAATGGATGGAGCGGCTGTAATTATGAACGGCCTTCTTTAAGTCAATTAAGAAAGCATCACTATTTGTCATTGCTTTAATTTGCATATTCCTACAGGAACGCAAATGAACATGAAGTTAATGCAATGCAAATGAACATTCTGCACGCTGCAATTAAATTCAATTTCATTAGCTTTCAGTAGTGTCGGATATGTGCTCCTAAACTGGGAAATGCTTCTGTGTATAATGAAATCTGAGAAACCGAGAGGTGACCCCGATGGTTAATAATTCAGTGTGTGTGTGTGTGTGTGTGTGTGTGTGTGTGTGTGTGTGTGTGTGTGTGTGTGTGTGTGTGTGTGTTGTGGTTGGCTTACATGTTGTTCCCAGGGCAGAGGCACTGATGCCGTCTTGGCCGTCAGTGTACACTGGAGTGACTGTCACTTTGTACTGGGTGTCTGATTGTAAAGGCTGAAGCACTGCTCTCCTCTGACCACCAGGAAGTAGCACCTACACACACACACACACACACAAACACACACACACACAAACATAGACATTCAGGGCACATTTGAAGGAGTAAGAGAACAGAGACTTTTAAAGCAATGATGACATCTGCTCACTTGGGACTTAGGGAGCAGAAAAAGGGCATCCATACAGATCAGACACACACACACACACACACACACACACACACACACACACACATGCAAAGGGCAACATGCACCATATACCAGACTACACACAGAATATGTTGCTCTTCACAAAGACGTTTAAAGCCAGGCTCGATTTGGTGAAACAGAAACTTCTTGCAAAAAAGCTACATACACCTTAGGGAATTGAACCACAACTGTTCAAGAATTCTGCTCACTTCAGTTAAGTCAATAAAGTCGGTTGAGGCCAGCGGAGGGGCATACAAGACCTGTGAAAACCCTATTACTGCTACATTTTCACTTATGAGTGTTGAAGTTTGTTCTCTCCCTGCAACTTTGTTTAAGTTCCTAACATATTCATTTGTATAAAGAAAGATGTTGTTCAAAAATATGTTTGGCACATGGTTTGATAATGCTGATGTTGCCGTTTCATAATCCAAATTAAACCCAGAAGAGCTTTACAGTTAGCTTGCACATGAAGTTTGCTCGGTTGCCATGGAACTGTAAATGTCTAATTGCCCATGCTGGCTTAAACGCTCAGAACTATAGATGTGAGTTTCGGCTAATTTTGCTTTCGATAACCCGACACCAGTTAACTCCTAGCTAATTGGTTAATTTTTAAGAGAAAAAAAAAGGTGAAATGACGTAAAATACAAGATGCATTTTACTTTTAGTCCGATGCTTGATTTATTCAATGAAGTCAAGTGCACCGTGTCAACTTGCAAGGTTATCTTACAGGACAGGCTCTGAGTCAGGAGCAAGCTAGTCTTGCATTATTGGATCTATTTCCCAATTTTGTTTTGTCGCAGTGCCACCACTGGAAACAGGAGCACAATGGACTACATCTCCCAGTTAGCGCTGATGAAGTTACAGTTAGTTGTGAAGTTAGCTTTTGTTTGCGAGAGCTGTGCAGCAGTTGCTTTTCCGAGCTAACATTGGCTTGTCTGCAGCGTCGCCCACAGGCCAGTGCATCACACTCTCTCCTTCTAGCAGCAGCAACGCGATCTTTGGCTGTGAGCCATCGCCAGATATGGCAGGTTGTTTGCTCTTAATGTTCTTAATGCAATTTGGCTTTGTTGCCTTTCTGGAGGAAATGTTCCCACACTGAGCTTCATTTAGCACTCTTAACTTTTTCTCTCCTCTTCACTCCTCTAGCAAAGCCGTTAGCAGACAGTGTCTTATGCAAATTAACCTAAGGGCCAATTACATGCATAACTGGTTAAAAATATTCTTAGTGGTTGACTGATGGCATCCCTACTCATAACAATGGAAAGCTTGTGAGTCTACAGTTCTATGTCACCTTGGTAAACCGTGAAGATTGTGTGATGAGGCTGAAAGCTCCATAATAAGCAAATAAGTGGACTTAGGATTTGGATTTTTGCTAGTTTTGTCAACTAACTCAAGATAATTGTAATAAATGTATTATTTAAAAAACAAAAAGTGAAAGGTGCATTCAGGTAAGGCAAGGACAGGCAATGAGATCGGAAGAGCTGTCCACTCTGACTGCGGTGCTGAAACAAAAGCGAGCATCAGAGCAGGAAGGAACACATGCACATGCTCTTTAACATTTATAATAATAGTAATAATATATAAATAAGTACAAACACACAGCCTTCTGAAACACAGACCCTGTCTCTTTTGCCCTCTATCTGTCTCTCACACATGTCTACATCAAACCCCCAAACTTTCAGAAAGAGGTGTGACCTGAAACAACTCTTATCTATCGGCCGGCGGACAGGTTTAAGCCGTTCCCCCATTTTGTTTAGCTGTTGTTTCTTTTTTCCGCCCCTCTTTGTTTCTTTTGCTCTTTTCTCTGCTGCCCTCCATCTCTGCTCCCAGTGAGGTAAATGGCTGCTGAAAAGATAATGGAATGTCTTCTGGCTTGGCCTGGCCTCTCCATCTTCTACGGCTCTGACACCACATTGGGAAATTAAAACAGGAGGGGAGGGCGATGCGAGAGGGGGAGACGAGGAAAGTAAGAGGAGGTGGCGAGAGGGATGACAAGAGGGAGGGGAAAAACTGAGAAATACAGAGAGATAGGGGGACCAATGGAGGGGAAGGCAGAGGCGATGGCGATGTGGTTGTGTGTATGTGTGTGTGTGCATCGCCGATCAGGGTCAGTACATGACACTGAGCTCAAGGGCTCTTACCACAGATAGAGGAATCAGGCGGGAGAGGCAGAGTGGACCGGGACATAAAGTGTAATCAGTTTTTTGATTGGAGCAGATGACCCGACACTGACCGCTGCAGAGCCATACAGTTGGCTAGGGGTGTGTGAAATAACAAGGACCTTCCTCCAAACACAACTCCAGTTTTGTCTATTCAATATAATCTGTGTTAACAACTCAAGAGTTTGAGAGCTTCAGTGCCCAGAGTGGCCGTGTCCTCTGAGAAGGGAAAACTTTAGAAACTAATCTAAAAAAGCTGTACTTAATTATTTGTAAATGCTTTTGCCTTTGCAGGCTCACAACTCGATTGACTCACAGATTCCTCTACGTGGTCACCGCTGAGGCCGCTGTAGGTGACCCTGTAGCTCTCCACGTCGGGGTCGTCTAGCTCCCACGATGCCTCTAAGCTCTGGGTGGTCTCGTCACTCAGCCGAAGGTTCCTCACAGCTTGACGCGCCACTGTCACAGCACATCACAGATGACAGTCATTGTACCGAGGTACTGCAGGATTTCTGTATCACAAACTGTCACGAAATCTTGACTTGAGCTACGTTTTCTCCACATTTTTAATGCGGTTGGGTAAATGATGGATTAGAAAAGTGTCAGTCAAAATGCCAGTCTGCTGAAAGAAAATCACAACGGCTACCGTCAGAGTGCCAACGTGCTCAGACAGCTCTGATGTGCTGGATGATAAAGTCGGCCCATACGGAAAACTTTTTAGCTGCGACCTGCAGCTCTGGTCGCTCTCACTGTCTCAGCTGTCAGTCCACAAAAATGTCCCTCACTTTTGGCCACAGTTTCCCCCGTTGGCAGCTGAACTTTGTGCGTGTTCAGGCCAACAGGGTAAAAGTGGGTGTAGCAGTGGGAGTGGCCTATAACAAAAATATCTACAACTTCTTAATGGATTCACATAACCAAACCTTGTAAGGCATACATACAGAAACAAACCATTTTGTCACGTCAAATGGACAAAGCAGATCTCTTTTGTCATTGATGACAGTTTGCCCCGCCCGTACATTTCAGCCTCGCCCCTCTCATAACTCATGATCTTTTCACAGTGCAATCTTTTTGGAGTCATCATTGATATCGACATGTGCCATGTGCATGTAAAAGCAACGTACTTGCCTGTACCTGCTTGCAGCTATAATCTCATGAAAACACTACTCGGGGTTTGAAACAAGATAAAGTGTTTTTTGTTTGTTCTTTGTTTCATCAGTCTCGATAACAGATTTAAAACGAGCAGACACGTCTTAAAGTCTATGCAGTCCTGATTGGATGAAAATCAGCGTGAGGGTCTTTTGTGAAACCACACAAGTTGTGTTTTTCACACTAGCACTTAAAAGTTTCAAACAAAGATAATGTGCTGTTTAAAAGTTTCTGGGATAGCGAGTGGGGACTTGAGTAAGGAAGACGTGTTGCTTTTTAAGTTTTCGGAGCCATGAGAGGAGAAGCAGCTCCGACTCGATTAGTGATGGTAGCCGGGTCCTCATACAAAACACAATCCAGATGGCCTCCGAGTTGCCTTTGAGAAAATGAAGTTTGAACTACGGTCTCTGGGTGAAGCCAGCTTGGTAAACACACTTATAAAAACACAGGAGATCTTCCCAATGTTTTTCATAAATGGATGGACCCTGCTTGAAAATGTTGTCTGTGTTGCAGTTTTGCATACATCAGCTTTAGTCAGATAAGACAGAGTGAAGCTTTCGAAGCCCTCAGTAATTCTGGTTTTGCTTCCTGAAACTAAATGAGCAACAAAGACCAAAACTCGGCAACAGGGACTTGTTAGAATTGTGGTTGCACTCTGGCAACATCAACATGCACTGGCAACTAATAGAGCTTTTCAAATGTTGATGACAGTAGACTTTTCAGACAGATGCTTTGGCTTAAATCATGATTAGACTTGGCCAGTCTCTCTGCCAGGATAATTTTTTAGATCAAGTACTGCTTGAACTTAGCCTGGGAAAAAGTATTTACAGGTTTTAACCTCAGTAACATTAAGAATAGCTTCATTTCATGGCAGTCCATCATGACCAATCCCATCACATATTTTCAGGGTTGGTGTGTGACTAATGACATATTGTTTCACATTCATCTTCCATAAAGATGAAAGTCAGCTATTAGACTGTTCACATTTGCATTATTGAGAGGGCGATGCCACACAAAAGTAATTTAGACACATCTTACCTTTGATTGTGGTAGCAATCGTTGTTGTCTCGGCCACTGGGGAAATACAGAGAGCATAAATAAGATAATTAGATAGAAACTCTCACCAACAACTCTCTGTATCAATAACTAAGGTAATTAGACACAAATACATAAGAAGTCATTGATGGGAAAATAGATTTTCTTCTTCTGACAAAAGCTGTGACAAACAAATCAATGCAAATAGACTCACGCAGCGCTCTGCTTTGAACTCAGAGATGCTAATTTTATGATCCAAAAAGGCATGTGTGATACGACTAGTCTGTAATTCTCAGCAGACAGTGGCACTTCAATGAGGAGGGTTAGTTAGGTCTCAGGCTAATTTCAACATCAGCGCAGCGAGGGGATAATAATTCATGAAATTAGACTCATCTCTTTATCTAATTACTAGAAAGGTTTTTGGATTTAGAATTCCATCAAGTCTTGTTTTGATGCATCAGTAACACAGTCAGTAACACAACAGCCATCAAACAGTGGATTGTCACTTACATGTAGTCTCTATAACAGAGATGGTGTCACTCTCCGATTCATCTTTGAATACGGCCGTCAACATAACTTCGTACTCAGTAGAAGGACTCAGGCCCATCAGGATGTATCTGTTATCACTTCCAGTCAGGACCACCTACAGAAGAGAAACACACAGTCTCAATTGACTTCCAAGAATATCTCCTTCGTACAAAAATTCCACTTCTGGCGGATGTTGGCTGACATATTCAAAGCTGTCAAACATGTGCTTCTGCTGTTTATAAACTGTTTAATAGCTGTGTTTTTTTTGGACGAAACCTAAACAATTTTATGCATGTCAGTTAATCTTCATTGTGTCACAATTTCCTCCAGTTTTAATCTGAGCTTCGAAACAGGATAATATTGCATATAAAGACCTCTATATTACAAACTGAACTAGCCCACAAACGTGCTTCCCATGTCCAAGTACATTTTGTCATGTTGTGTTTCACGTTAAGTCACCTTCTCCCGTTTTGTATTCATCCGTTGTCACTAAATTCACTGGAGGAAAATAAATAAGAAGACTTTCCTAAATTATGCTGAAGATGTGGTAAAATTCTGGGCATTAACCAACAGTCTGACAAGATTGTTTATACTTTAAGTGCAACACCAAATTACCAGATTTCCAAAACCAAGATCATCACACAGTTTTTGTACAAAAAGCTGGTAAAAACATGAAATGAAAACAGCGCTCACACTTTCAGTCATGAAAACAGCAGGAAGTGGTGGTGCATATTTTCAAAAAGCTGGTGTCTGTTATAATACTGGGTTTAAATTAATTTATTATTATAAATTATGAATTTAAAAGTTAATGCGTTAATACTTTGTTAGGCTAAACAAAATTCAATGCAAATAAGGCGAGCCTAAGAACCTAAAATGATCATCACGCTATTACTAATTCAGAAATGTGTGGTTTTCCCTAAATGCAGCAAAACAGCAAAGCTAGTTGGATCAACTACCGCTACGGGACTCCAAAACGACCAGTATAATTTGTACGATACAGACCCCAAGGCAAACACAAAGAGGTCATCAAAAGTACAGCTTGCTTCCACAGAAAGCAACACTGCAATTGGAATTTACTGCAGATGACTCAATAACCATATTATGTGCAGGAATTTGTTTCTTTGCCGAGCCCTTTGAGGCGCAGTTACATGCAAATTTCACCAATGGGGCCGACCATTTGAGCCTTCGCTGAAGCAAGTGCATCTTTAGTGCTTCATTCGCTCTCTTTTCTTTGCACATATCCATGCATTTTATCAGGTATATTTCCATATTTTAAAGAATTGCCCAGTGTCGTTTCTGCCAGATTAAATAGTTAAGTCAATCTGATATTTTTAGGGAGTTTTCAAAAGGGGTGTTAGGGTGGCAGTAAAACAAACAAATCCGAACACAACAGCATGACGCACCAAAGGGCTCAACAGTGATATCATTTACTCTTCTTGTGGATCTCTAGATTGTCATAAAGTTTTAATCTGGGTAATCTCTCGCTCTGTTTGTGTATCTGTGTCTGTGTGGCTGTGTGATTGTATTATGTTTAATCTCCGCTCAGATATAACAATACAGAGAAGTCGGCGGAGGATGTAAATGCGTGTTTGTCTATGGACACGTCTAGCATATGTGGGTGAGACAAAGAGAAAAGCTGCTTGCATCCCTTTCTCTATGCTGGCGGAATTACCAGCCCACCTCTCCAACTCCCCAGAGTGTTATTTTCAGCTCTGATGGCTCTTAGCAAAACACACAATGATACGCACACACACTCGCACAACATGCTCACACACAAACACACTCTTACAGACCTAAGGGCTCTATCGCTGCCGCCCAGCTGTCTCTAAACCCCAGATCATGGTAATAAAACATCGAAGCCATTAATTTCTAGATTTATTCAGCCTTTATTTATACTCAGCCATGCCAGGGGCTTTACCAGCTACCACTGTAGTTAAGCTTATATGGAGTCTATAGAGTACAGACTCTCTATCTGGCCACATGGAGTGCAGCCACTTCTTCCTCTGGAGATAATAAGTGGACCCCAGGCAAAATCCAAAAGTCAAGGGTCCACGCAGGTAATTCATCTTTTGATGCTGATCAATTCATTTGTGTAAACACTGTCATGTTTCTTCTTTTATGCATTTGAAAGTTGTTGTTGGTGAAATTACATCTTAAGAAAACTTGTCTTGAGCAACCGTATTTTATTGAAACTGACCTCCTTTGTGTCGCCGCCTGAGAACGGTGCCCATGAGAGTCTGTAGAGGACAATGTCGCTGGCTGAGTGATCCCAGCTGACCTGGAAGCTGTCGGTGCTGATGTCGTGTGCGCGCAGATTCAAAGGACCGGGAACTGGAGCTGAGTGATAGAGAGAGCATTTACATTTTTGCTTTTTTAGTTTCACTTTTACCTACATATGCAGACTGCACATTTTTTTAAATAATGTGATTTTCCTGTGGTATTTACACAGTGTCTTACACTGGATTTTCCTCCCACTAAGAATAACAGGCTCTGCATTCGATGTGACAGAGAGAGAACTGACCAAAGGAAGCTTGGCAGGCACTCCAGCTGGACTACATGATGCAACTTCCATCGAAATGTTGCATGAAACACGAGTGGTACAAACTTTTAAATTTCCATCGCACAACAATGCAAAAAGGTAGTATGGTTATAACTATACCAGAAACTAGGATTAGTTCTACAATCACTGACCTGGACTTGAACTGTAGCTGCCCTGACTGCAAGAGGCGTTCATTTATTTTTAACTTTAAACTGTTTGTTGAGCAATTATCTTAACTTACAACAGCACTCTTGTGCCACAGCATGTTGGTGTGAATTACCACCATTTCCCACTCCTCCACTCGAAAATCTTTAAAGTGCAAACACATTTGTGTAACTTCATGAAGACCCTTTCTAAAACCTGCTCCACTGAACAAAGTTTGCCAGGAGATAAATAAAAATCAACACAGCCCTTTAGAGTGAGTAGTTTAATAGCTGCTTGCCAGAAATACATTTCTTTCAGCTTACTCAGCACTGGAGCCCAACTGCTTGTTGCTTAGAGGGATATTCCTGCAAATCAATATCTGTTAGCGTGACAGAATAGTAAGGGACAGTGAAATGACCTTTTAATGTGACTGGGCTATTATGCCGAGGTGTAAATGAGATGGGCAGACCGCCAAAATAGCAGCAAGGACTAGTAAGGGTAATAAAATTCAGCACTGTTTGGAGAGAAAGGGTTCGCCTTCTAATGGTATTGATACAGCCATTTTTCAGGAAATTGAGATGAAATTGTCCTCAGCAGAGATGGAATAACACCACTGCGGAAGACAAATTGGACAATAATAAAAAAAACAAATGAACAAATGTACTTGATAACATCTACATTTGCCGAGGGTTTGAATTCAGGGTTTTTTGCAATAAGTCCCAGAAATGAACTGACAAAATAAGTACTGTGTGCTTTCCAGGAGTGGAACGATCAGTCCAGTGTTTCCCATTAATTAATGAGACTCTGGCGGCCCGCCACAGTCTAAGTTGATGCACCACAGTCTCATATTGATCCAAAAAACTTGTCATAATAGAGCTGAAGACCTCCAGCGGTTTGTGCTGTTGTCCAAAGAATTGATACAATATCATGATAAAACTTGTAATTTAACCTTTTAATCCTTCCAGTCAAAAGGCAAATATTTCTTACTGGTAGTGAATCCATCTGTGAGTGGCTCTGATTGGCCCCCATCATACAGGGCGAAGATGGCCACCGAGTACTCATTCAGAGACGTCAAGTCACTGAGGTCATAGGAGGTCACATCTCCCACCTCCACCTGCACGACACACACAGACACATGACATTCAAACAAAAAGAGAAGTTGACCAACCGATTCAAAAAGAATAAACTTTAGGAGTAACATGTTCCTATGTGCTATATACATCAATTTTGTACTATTTTGTGATAGATGTACTTACGTATTAAAATAAAAATCAAAAAAGATACATATGTAGGGTTCATCTTTACAAAAAACACATTTTAGTCATTTCTTGGCCTTCTCAGCTGACTGACTGAAGTGTGTGTGTATGTGTATATGTATATGTATGTGTATATATATATATATA
>CAEMYA010000161.1:4022614-4045668 GCA_903131615.1 Diplodus sargus
TATATATATATATATATATATATATTAGTCAGCTGAAAAGACCAAGAAATGACTAAAATGTGTTATTTGCAAACAAAATTTGAGCCTTTTGTACCTTCAATATCAAATACTTAAACTCAAGTGCCTGTAGAATTGTAGTATCTGTTCATTTTCCAAGATGATTTACATCAACGCTCAACACTCATTCTTGTCTGACCTTTTCATACCAAGAGACATCCCTTCAGTTAATCGCTAGTCTATCCCATCCTTCCATCCCCTTTTTTACACTTTTTTTATCATCTTTTCTTATCCAGACACAGATGCTCACAGATCAAAAAATGCTGTCGCATATAATTTCATTTAAGAATTTTGTCTTGAAACCCTGTAGTTGCACATGTCATACACACCTCCTCCGTGACTAATCCGTCTGTCTTCACCCACATGATGCGGTAGCCTTTAACTCCTCTGGGCGCGGGGGCCCAGCTGATGTGGGCGGAGTTGTGAGTGATGTCAGAGAACTGGAGGTTGCTGGGAGGGCTCAGTGGCACTGAGGGGAAGAGAGTGAGAGAGAGCGCTTTGAAAGACCCAGTTTGATTGTTTGTTGTCTGAATGTAGGCTATGGTTGGGACTGAGGCTCAGAATGAGGGCGCTCAAAAGGATAGAAGGTAAAAAAATTTTTTTACTTGTGTGCAATACTCACATGTCGTTTCCTGGTTTGTAACAGGGTCACCTGCTTCCTCTCCATACATGGCATAAACAGTGACGGTATATTCAGTGTGAGGGCTCAACCCGTCTAACTTGAACTCTGTCACTGCGTCTGATAACCTGACCTGGAGACAAACACACAAATCCACACATTGCAGCATTTAAAACAAATCTTTATATTCTCTGAAGTAGCTGTTTAAAACTATGAATCCAACACACGTTTATCCACTCAATGTATCTTTTTTGTCCTTCTTTTCTTTATCATCCTTTCAATACCTCCTTCTCATCCGTATTCCCGCCACCTGAAAGTGGTGCATACAGCAGCATGTAGCCAGCAGCTCCCTCCACACTGTCCCATCTTGCATTCATGGTGCTGTGAGTTACATCTAACAGCTGGAGGCCCGTCACTGTGGGGAGGGCCACTTCATACACACACACACACGACCACACACAGACAAACATACAGCATGGTTCAATCAAGGAGGAATCATACTAATAAACCAAGTCTAGTGCGTTTTATACATTGTTATAATATCACCACACACAGTGTTGGCAGGATATGAGTGGAAGTCTAAAAACCTTATCCTTGTATTATGAGTGCATCATTGTCAATATGTCTGGCTTCCATGGCTGTCAAACTTTGCAGCCACAGTTATTAACTGGTGATCTCAGATGTTGACTGAAGCATTGGAGCGAGGTTTTGTAAGCCCATTTCTGCGTGTGTGTGTGTGTTTGTGTGTAAGAATAAACTTACAGGTCGTTTCTGATCCTCTCAGAGCTTCACTTGCCTCGTTTGCATTCACAGCAAACACAGCCAGCTGGTACTCTGTGAGAGAGCTGAGATGCTGTAACACCACGGAAGTCTCACTGCCGTCCACTACAGCCTGGGGTGCAGGAAAAGAAGTGGGGAGGGAATGAGAGGGGAGGCGAGGTGAAAAATTGATGGAAGGGACAGAAAGGGTGCCGAAATGGATGGGGGAAGAAGGAGGGAAGGGTCGGGGGACAAAGAATGGCAGTGAAAATGGAAAGTGGAGTAATAAATGTGGGAAGATGAAAATGACAAATGGAAGAGAAGAATGAGGAAGGAAGGCAGGGCAGGAAAGAGAGATTGAAAGAGAATGGCAGAGGAGGGGAAAAACACAATCGATTTATTGAATGGGATAAAGCACAAATGCCCAAAGTAAAATAATATTTTTTCATTTTGATCTGAATGGATGACAGTTGTGATACAGATTAGGTCCGGGACGAGCCAGCTGGAAAGGTCTCCTCACATGCGGCTCCAGACCATCTGGTCCCTGTAAACTCAGCTAACCAAAAGATTTAATAGTTTCTGTGGTCAAATGTTCTGGAAAAATCAAGCAGGTGCCTGGATCAGCCAGAGTATCATTTCTAGTGAGCCCTCATTACCTGTATGGATGTTCATGGGAGCTGTGAATGGAGGGATGGGAAGGAGAAGTATGGATGAATGATACCAGCAGTGTCTCAGGGAAAAACTGAGCTCAATCCATACACCTGCCCTGAAGACCTCAGATGCAGTGAGTCCCATCAGAGTAGTAAATATGATGGAACAGAACAGAGCGTACCCCTGACTTAACCTACCTTTGAGCTCTTATAGCACAGAGTCACTGCTTGAAATTATATGGATATTTCCTTACTGTAGCAGGGGAGGAAGTACATTTACTCCTGTTACAGTAATCAAAAAATATATTTTTTGTGTGTACTGTTACAAGAGAACTTATTTTTACTTAAACTGGTAATAGAAAGATGTTTTGGTTTAACTTATCATTCTGGAGTAAATCCTGATTGCACATTGTAATGGCTGTAGAAAAATCATACCATCTGCTTATAGAATGGATCTCTATAAGCCTCACTCTCATTGTGCTATTCAGTCTGCCACCAGGCTTGATTTTTTCCCAGAAAAATTAGGGCAGCATAACAGCTCAAATGACGTGCATCTGAAATTGTGCAAACAAAACAGGAGGAGGCATTGTTTTACCCGGTTCTCCCAAGCTAACTGTGGAACAACTGGAATAACTGTGGAAACTCTACACTGCAAAAGGAAAAGAACCCCGTTGATTGAGGAGGCTAAGAAGACAAAGACAAAGAGTGATAGAACCCGAGGTGAAATAAGACTGCATGAACGGACATTTGCCGGTGTTTTGTCAAAGTCTGCTCCCCCGTTGATACGTGTATCCCCTTACGACCGGTACTTGAGACGGTTCAAAGCCGGCATTCTTTCTAATAGATCAGTAAGTAATAAAAACCTACCCACTTAATAACACAACTGGATGTTTGCCCCTACCTTTTTCCTAGCAGTGAGATTGGTTTTCTAGGTTAAACTGGGATTGTTATATTTGTTTTCTATTCTGGAAAGTACTCGGCGTACTAGAGGTAGCCAAGCTGCTGGAGGGCCGGAGGGGTAACACTGCAGAGATTAAGAGTTGGTTATTTTTGCTTTAAGTAGTTTTTACAACAAGTACTGTAGTATAAAATTTAGGCTGACATCTTTATGGGTTAATGGTAGCAACGAACATACAAAACAACATGCATGCGTAGTAAGACAAAACTCAAACACACCCAAAATGGTGCCTTTAGGGTCATGCTGGGTTTGGCTAAATGTGAAACACTGAAATGTATGTATGTCTACCTTGAGTGAAGTTCGGTACTTCTACTTGTACTTTTACTTTAGAACCATATTGTAGTAATTCCATCTCAGAATTTTGTGATAAAGTGATACTGTTGTTTATACTGGTCTGAGATTTTCCTAATTAAACTTGTTGAGAACACCTTTTTCATTACTGTGAAAACCATGATGTTCTCAGCAAAAAAATAAATATATATACCTCCTGTGGTTCTCCCCCCGCTGCAGGGTAATAAACCACTCTGTATTTCTCTACGTTTCCGGGGCCATTGCTCCATGACACCCGAAAGCTGTGGGCTGTCACTTCTGATGTCACCAGGTCAAGTGGCGCCCCCACGGTCTCTGGGGTATGTTCTGAAAGAAGTAAAAACAGAAGAAACGGGAAGTGTAATAGATTTCATCCGATAACAATAATTTACACCCAATGAGGGACTTTTGACAAGAAAAACTCATAGTAGAAGGAGAGAGTGTTGAAATACAATAAAAACACATTAGACTGGATTTATGATGGCCCTTTAAAGACATCCGCTTTCTTGTTTTTTCCATCCTGCATCTTAACATCCACAAAGACAGAAACTTATAAGAGAGACAGACTGAAGAAAGAATACAATGAGCCCTAAATATGCTGGATATGATTTCTATTTGGAGGCTTTATTCACAAAGAATAAACTGTGCATTAAATCCTGGACACTCAAGCTTTATCTAAATACACAGAGACTGATTCACCAAACAAAAGCTACTTAGTCACTATGGCCACCATTACATTATGAACAGCCTAAGTAATCAGTGTTGATTTATACAAGATAGTTGCTGTTTCTGTGTTATTTCTCTAGTTTACATGTAAGTACATTAAATTGCTTGTCTAGGATGTTTTGCATTCATGACCATGACAGCCTCTCTTTCACGTCTCATTGTCTACTTACTCAGCTTGATCTCCTTGTCTTGCTGCTCCACTTGTTCACACACTGTTCTGGTCAGTCCCTCCACTATTGAGCTCATGATGTGGAAGTCAGCCACATTGTAGACATGAGTGTTGGCCGGCTCTGAGGCGATAGAGAGCAACTCGTTCTCATCCGCATTCTTCACACCTGGGTAAGCAAGAGCAAATATATGAATATTGGATTAAAATTTAGAGCTAAAACATCTCCATATAAATTCATCAGAGTACAGTAGGAAGTGTTTTTTTTCACTAATTGTGATAGACATGGGACTCCTCCAAAGAATTTGGCTGTTTGTGTCGATTCTCACCGATAGCAAACAGCTCAACACCAGCATTTCGCAGGCTCTCTGCAGGTGGAATGACATCATCCTGGGATTTCCCGTCCGTGATGAGGATCCCAATCTTGGGTATACCAACCCTCGAGCCCGATTCAGGCCTGAAACAGTTCTCCAAGATATAAGTCAACGCAAGGCCTGGAGAGACAAGGAGAGAGAAACAAAAGGAGGGAAGAGGAAGGAAGACATAATCAGGGGGAGAAAGGTAGATAAAAGGGTAAAGAAAAGGAGACAAGTATTTAAAAAATACTCAATTACAGGCTAATTTAAAAAAAAGGCAGCATCAGTAGGATCCAGCACCTGTGAGAGTGTTTCCTCCTTTGTAGGGTAAGTTCTTGACAGCATCGATGACAGCATCTTTAGTGGAGAATGCATTTAGATGCCACTCTATCCTTGGATCACCACTGTACTGAGCCAGACCTGAAAACACGTTAACACAACTTGACATTTGTCTATATTTTTTGCTCCAACTTCAGCTCATACCATAGCTAATGAGTAAAATATTGGGCAGAATGTTTCATTGGTCCCATGTCGGACCAATTATTGAAGACGGGGATAGCAGGGACCCACCTATTCTTGTCTTATCGATGCCAACATCAAAGGCATTGACAAGGTTTTCCAAGAACATGCGAACCAGCCGGAAGTTGAGGCGACCAATACTCCAGGACCCATCCACCAGGATCACGATGTCTGCAATGGCCTCAGTGCGGCACACAAACTGATCCACTAAAAGAAGGAGAGAAGAGATTCCAAATTTACTTCAGCCATGCACAGGCCGACAGATAAAAAGCCAGATAAATAAGTAATTGGAAAGATACCGCCCATTGAAAACAAAATGGTTTTACTTTTGATATGCAGGTTTATTAGTCGAAACTCAGAAAACACAATAATGTCACACCTCCAGTCTGCAAGTTTCATGTTGTCTTTATTGTACAAAATAGCAAAAAAAGAGCCAGAAATAGAAATCAGAACATCAAACAGACAAACACTATTTACTGTTCAAATTTTTTTGTGTCACACAATGACACAAACACACAATCTAAACCTTTGTCAGTCACACAAACTCAAACACATATGCTGGATCTCCTCTCCTTATCTGGTTCTAAAGACATATATAATGCGAAAATAGCATCTTGAGATCCTTCTTTGAACTCAGAGGGTTTTTTTTTTCTCTCCAAACCTCCTCCTCTTGGACAACTCTGTAGACAAATTATTAGGACACTGACTCACTCTTCATTTGAATCTTAAAGGAGAAATCTCATGCATGAAACCTCCCACCTGACATTAAGCGCACACACACACACACACACACACACACACACACGTTTGTTAGTTCATTTATCATTATTTTGTAACTGCTTATCTTGTCATCCTGCCTTGTATCATTCCCTTATACATGAATACAACCACTCAATGTTGCATCATAAATCTAATTTCTGTCTACAAAAGCAACAGTGAATAGTCCAAAAGATGCTGATGAGGTTGCTGACGAAAGGAAATGCGAATTATTAATTTGCATTTGGTTCGAAAAAGTACATTCAAAAGATTCCTATAAAGATTTGCAGAGCGGAGTGATACATTATGAGTCGATGTAGATAATTCATCAGCTGCTGGCCAATTCAATCAATCCAAACTGAAAGCAATGGGGACTGTTTATTTTACATCTCCATTATGACGGTCGAGTTAAAGGTTCTCACAATGCTCTAACAAGTGGCTCAGGTGCATACTGGGTAATTGCAATGCTCTGGGTCAGTCTCAAGACCTTTTGTTATAAGCTTGTCTCCCGTGTGTTCTGCTCTCTGTGCACTGCCAACTATCAAAGGTAAAATAAAGCTAAATAAAATGAGCGGCTATTTGCTGGCAAGAGGAAAATTTACTGTATTTAAGCAGGTAATTTACTTAGAAAATATATAAGCAACCCTGCACCCTGCTGGTGCTATTTGTTCTTCCATCTCTGGCCAACACTATCTCAAGATTGAAATTCATAAAAGACACTGCCTAACGATAAAACATGCAGGTATTCTTTTCAAGAAGTGATTTTCCAGACAGAGCCTTCTGTCAGCTGTCTGTGTCTGTCTGACTGTTTGAACCATCCATCTGCTACAGACGGCAGATGGAGGAGAAAAGAGAAGACAACAAGGTCGTAAGATATAGCTGATGACAATCTTTGGTTTGCAAATGCATGATAAAAATTACATGCTATTATCCAAACCTCATTAGATAGTTTTTTGAAAAAGCCCAGAAAAGTATTAATATATCCTCAGGTTCAGGTATAATGGGAAAAAGGTGTACCTATTTTGCTGAGAAGAGAAGGGAAGAGAAGAGAAGAGAAGAGAAGAGAAGAGAAGAGAAGAGAAGAGAAGAGAAGAGAAGAGAAGAGAGTTTCAGCAAAATGTCAAAAGGCTGACAGACCAAAGAGTGAAACGATGGCTCTTTGTAAGCATTTCCTTTCTTATGAAACAAATAAGCATGGCCTTTACAGAAAATCTAGGTTTAAAGAATACAAAGAAAGGACCGTAAACGAAGCACCCCAAAGGATCCTTTAAAAGCGATAGAAGACTCACACAAAGACACAGTTTAACTGAGAAGGGTTTCTATAATAAAAAGTGAGAGACATTCAAAGAGGGTGTTAGTATCTATAGTAACTGCTGTTGACACTGTGGGTAAATAGAGAGATGAGGGTGTTTATGTTAAAGAAAGAAAGAGTCAAAGAGGGTGAGTGAGGTACTGTGCCATGGCATAAGTCATCAAGACAGACGAAAGGACATCGTAAACAGAGGATTAGAGGGTCGTAATTACAGCTGATTACAGCTCGCTGACCATTCCCAAGCTTATTGTTGGCAGGGTGGTGAGAATGTCCTCCAGCCAGGCATGACACTGGTGTTTTACATCTGAACCATCAATCATGGTTGCCCCTCTCCTTAACATTATCCCCGCTGACGTCTGTAAACAGTTTAGTCTGATTTCAAGGGTCATTTTTCCTAGAAGGAATCATTTGCTGGCATTTATTATAATACAGTTTGTGAAACAACTTGCCAACAGAAGATAATCCATCTCAGTTAACGTGAAGCCTTGAGTCAAAATTGAGTTTTAATGTTATTTCACTGTGCCAAGGTTGACGTGCTCCATATCAGTGTGTGTATTACATTATGCCCAATTTTCTGTCAGTCACCTGACAGGACAGAGGAACTGAAATATCTGCTTTATAATTTAAATATTTCCCATACTTTGATGTGTTTTCATATTGTTTTCCTTGCTAATTGGGTAGTAGTTCATTTCAAGCAACAGTGGATTTCATTTAAGGTTTGGGTTGTATGAAAAATACTAACGAGTTTAATAACATTCAGTCTGCATGCTTCGTTAACATTATTGGGTAATTTTCCCTATTTGTAAAAGGGATTTAACTCGTTAACACGTTAATGTTGAAGTATTGTTGAGATTAAATGTTACTAAAATGTACACATAGTAAGTAAGTAGTTAGGTAACTGCATCTACCTGACTGACAGAACTAATGCAAACTTAATAATATGTGACCCACTCACACTGAAAATTAAATTAAAAGTAATTAATGTGGAATAAGGTTGACAAAGCAACCAAAATGCTGTTTATAATGATGTAAAATGGAAAAACATACATAACACATTACATAACACTGTCCCAGTAACAATAACTTACCAAATGAAGCTGTTATATAAGGTTATATTAACCTTTACAAAGGCACATACGTTTAAAGCTGCAACATGTGAAATATGGCCATGAATCAAAAGTGGTTAAAAACTGACCACTTACTTCTGCTCAGATACTCTTTGCTGTAGCTATTTTGGCCATAGCAATTAGCTGCAATTAGCAAGAGAGCTCAGCTCAAATGTGCTCAACACAGAGCACCAACTACTTTACTGGACGGGCCAGAGCTATACGGTGAGCATGCTTATTAATTTTAGTAGACATCTCTGGAACAAACTATATAGACATCTCTGACATAACGTTATTTCTTCCTATTTTGTTGATAATTTTAGTTCAACTTTTGAATGTTTGAAAATCAATATTCTGGCTTACACATATATTCTTATACATTATTTGGCTTTACATGTTGCTGAGCCTTTATTACCAAAGACTTTTTAATAAGTTTAAACCATGATTTGACTAATCACCCCTTTGGAACTAACTCGAAGTTAATATGAATTTAAGAAAGACTACACATAGACTTGAAGGATTTACAAATAGCTGGTGCAACAGATTCAGGATCTTGTATGCACATTTTTCTATGGGTACCGACTGAAAGCATATAGAACTTATCATATAGAACATATAGAATGTCAAAGTTTTATATCATTTCCTGAAAAATGTCCACCTGTCTTTAAATCAAATTTTGACAAGTGTTTCGGTCAATAATCCACAATTGATTCAGAATTAGGGCAATCACGTCACCGATGTGTGTAAAATAAACACAGACCCAAAGAATACAGAATATAACATAAAGCTTTTTCAGGAGACAGAGGGATAGGCAATCAAATGGCATGCACACAGTACATGGTCCAACACAAACTAGGCACACAATAGTGTATTCCTCCAAAAAATGTCTGAGAGAATGCTTCTAGTATTTTACTACTGTAGTAGCTATTGAATCCCTCTCTGCCTGACTGCCAGACAACAGCAGGCTTGTCAAAGGTCCCACTCCTCCTTCTAAGCCCCATCTGCCTATCTTCTCCTCCCTTTCTCTACCTCTTTCCCCCCTTTTCTCTTCCCATCTAACGCCTTCGCTGCCGGTCAAAGTTCAGTTGCTGGGGAAGAGTGGGGAACTGTGTCTGTGCGTGTAAAGAAAGCGTGAAAGGGAGAAGTGACGCAAGTGAAGCAGGAAAAAAAGAAAAATGGTGAGAAGGCAAAATGCTGTGTTTGGGTTTGATGAAATACCGCTGATATATTGACAGATTCTGTGGTGCCAAGAGTTTCTTTTGTCCAAGTCTACGGTTACTCCCGTTCTTCTCTCCTCTCTCCACTCCTCTATGCAATCTGTCCATCTCTGTGGCTACCTAATAAGAGACAGGCTTTGTTTGGCACCAAAGTCTTTCTTAAACTCGCTCTCGCTAAAACAAGCCGCCACGGCAGAGCACAAGACACGTCAATCTCTACTATGAGTGTGTGCTCTTGTATTTCTATTCATTGACAAAACATTGAAATCTTTTCAAGTGCTGCCACATTCAAGGTCCTCAACTTGTGACTGGGCCCTTTAACGGTGGAGACGTCACTGTTAAGGTCAGATTGGATGCTAGGATAAGGTTAGATTTGCCAAAGCTTTAACTTATTTGAGCACTGTGTATTAGTCATGGGATGACATATCTGTACCTAAATAATCTGCCAAATCTCTGTATCTGTATTACATTTAACAACCTTTTTAGTTTCAGCGACTGACAGCTCTTAACGTCATGGCTGGCATAAATACTGCAACTGCAGTAGAGTTTGGCTAGTTTTCTTCTTATCACATCTCAGCCAGCTACTGGAGCTGAAATCCATATTTCAGTCCACAAAAATGACTTCTTAGTATGCACGACAGCAACCAAGTATTTGAGCTTTACTTGCCTACCATGTTACAGCGGAATTCACTTTAAAGTTAACAAAGTGCTTATGTAAGAAATTCATTTAAATCTTGCACAAAAAATCAAACAAGAAAACAGCATGCACCCACACGAGCAAGAGAGTTGCACAGCGATTATATTCATTAGTTAAAAAAAAAAAAGTTAATACTTTATTCAGCTGTAACCAGAAATACTTGGTTTTACTTGCACACATTATACATTTAGGTTAAAAATAGGGCTTTCCTCACAGTAGAGTATAGTAGACATTTTACTTGTCAAAGCAGGAAAAGCACGGGTGTTACTAAAGATAACGACTGCTCAGTTGTATTCGAGTGTCCCAGTAGGCCGCGACAGTTTGAAAGTGAGCCAACATGTACGGTACTTAGACTTTGAAACAGAAGCCACTACAACTCAAACATTTTATTTCATCAAGCTGAATGCGCAGACTTGTGTCCATGTCTATATTTTCGCTGATTGTGAAACATGAGGTTGGCTGAACTGCATCTGAACCTTATTTGCATAGAGGGACATGATTAGAAAAGGCGCAGCCATCACCGAACCTATTTACATGCGAGCACAAAATTGGACAAACACCAGCCGTAATTGGCATGCAGGCATGTATTAGACGGACCGTCCACCTGGTGTCCATGAGAGAGCGAGCGACCACATTTTACAAGTCAGCCCACCGCAGTCTGCAGTGCTGTGGGAAAAATTATGTGGCTCCTTGACAATTGAATTAACTTGTGTGGGAGAGGAGAAATGGGTATTAAAAATGTGAGCGCAACAATGGTAGCCAGTGTTGGCGGGCTTCAACTTCTAGCGGAGCAATGACAGACACGCATGACGAAATCTGGGATCAGATCTGCAAACTAGAAGAGAGAAATGATACAAACAAGTTGTATAACTAGCAGTTTGTAGTAGTTACATGTGTAGCAGTACACAAATACACAATTAAAGCACATATAGGATTAAAGACATATACGTATGGGCTACATGCTCTCTGCAAAGCAGAGCAGATTAATTAAAGTGAAGCAGATTGCTTTTTAATCTCCTTCTCCCAGGAGGTAACACACTCTCTCAAGCTATGGATATAGTTGGGAAAGTAATGTAAACACAATACACAAACAAATAAATACAGACTCACACATCATCAAACACGCGCGCTTATCTAGGTGAGAAAACTTTTCCACCCTCTGTTTCTTCCTTCTCTTTGTTGCTCTCTCTCTCTTCTCATTAACAGTAGCTCTTCCCAGCTGGCCTTGATTTATTGCTGACCTCTATTTAGCCAGGGATCAGTGGAGTGTGCTGTCATTTCAATCTCTCTCTAGTTAAGTTTTATTTCCCCTGCCACTGTGATTGTGTTTCAGTGTCTGGAATTAACATTGAGAACAGTGACAGACATGCAGATAGATAGAGAGCGGCAGTGACCGTCTCTACATTGGTGAGAACATTTCCCTTTTCTCTGAACCTGCTTTGAGAAGAGCACTTCACCTCCAAGATAAGGCTAATTGATTACAGAAATAATTGGAAGTCTGTTCGAAATAGTTGAACAGAAGTTGATATGTTTGATTTTTATGTATCAATCCACTTGGTATTTGAGTATACTTCAGCGAAAGGACGACTTGGGAATAATATTATGCAGTAGGTGAACTGCCCAGTTATGGTCACCGCAGAGAGATGATTTCTCAATATATCATTTCAGGATGAATAGTAATAAGACCCATTTCTCCCGCCTGCTGTTTATCATGTGGAAACTAATGTTTCAATATAAGCAGTTTCCTGTATGTTGTACAGAAAAATGGCCACTTTAAATCAATACAGTCTGGTCCTTTGCTCCTAATCTGCTCATGTGTAGGTGTGCTTGCTAAGTGCTCTACCAAACAGAGATGAAAATGTGGACAGCATTTAAAGAGGTAGCCACAATGATGCTATGATGATTTAAAAAACTGACCTTGCTGGCCAGATTACCATATCATAAAGTTGTGTACACCTGTTTAACCTCTTGAAACAACGAAGATAGGGAATTTATTGTAATTTTATTTAAAAAAAATCTGCACATTTTCCTCAAAGATTATATATTTCTAATAGGTTCTTGTACAAAACATTTAGACAACTAATAAGAAAATCACAGATGGTTGAAACCCTACAATCTGTCTATACCAGGCTGTTGTGCAATGGTCAGGCATTTATTTATATACACACCCTAAAGCATATGTTAAACCAATTTCTCTTTGGAATTATCCCAGTCACAGGAATTTTCTATTGAAGTACATCAAATTAATGAAACAACATGCCTTGGAAATGTTAAACATCTATCTGTACAATTAGGTATGGTCAATTGTCATTAATTGGTTAACCGCTGATAACACTTTTAATAGTTCTCACACTGTCTGCTCACAACTTTGCTGGAGCCGTCTCAGTATGAGAACATTTCCTCCAGAAAGGCAACAAAGTCAAATGTAAGGTAAAATGTGTGATTCTACTTTTCAGTTTAGCAGTAGTAGTAGCATTATGCTGTACCACATTAAGAACACGCACCCTGCTGCCAGGTTTGAAGATGGCTTTGAGCCATAAATTAAGTCGCTGCTAGAAAGGGGGGACATTGTGATGCACTCTGGGGAGATATGCTGCCAATCAGTGTCGCACCTAGAGGATGAGAGATAGTTCAGAACTTCCAGTCCATGTAGGGCTTTCGCAGACATCCTGAAGCATAATTTTTCTACAAATCTGAACAACAGCTACCAATGACAGCATTATGTATCTCTATTTAAAACCAAATCCACGTCAATCTTTTACAGATCCGAACACCGCAGGTAAAAGATGCAGCAGTGAGAACTGACCCATCTCAGCTCGAATTAGGCCGGCTGATAGTGTCGCCTGCACTGATGTCTGGTCGTAGAATGTAAAGTAACAGAAATACGGAAAATCATTGCAATGCAGATGATATACTGTCTCATCTAGTTGCATTTGTGCAACCTGGGAGGGTTTTAAAAAGTTACAAACAGTGCAATAGTTGCAAGTTTAAACTTCCCTTTCGCATATCTTTGGTCTAAACAGGGCTTTATTTTTCCCAATATGTTGGTTTTGGGTTAGAGCTAGGGTAAGGCTCCTTTAAGAAAGAGCATTACCTTAAGCATTAAGTTTGAGATGATTATTTAAGAGGATTATAATGAACTTGTTAGTCATCATTGCTGATGGCAGTAATGCGATATGATCCAAACCTCCATATTAGCTAATTAATGGACCTTGAGATAATGGGAGGCGAGATGGTTTCATCAAATTGATGAAAAAGTGCTCATAAAAAAAATGGAGATTTAGACGTCTACCACTCCTCTGCAACTGGGAAATTCCTACCTGCTGATGAAGTTCAACCTGGAGAGCAGCTTTAACCTGCCTACTGCAGCTTGTTTCTTGCAAAAACACTGATTGTTTATTGGCCTGCTTATTCAGTCAAGAGACAGGCAGCATATTGATACACCTGTCGTTTGCTCAGTGGCCCTCAGAGCAACTCAGATAAACTCAGCCAGACAAAAACATTCATATTCATCTGTGAGACCTGTGGGCCTATAGTATGTGTTTGTGTGTGTGTGTGTGAGACTGGGGTGATCCGGTTGGTTTTAAGGTGTAATCCGACAGATGTTTTGAGACGGTTTGTGTCGTTACACCAGAGACCTTTCCCTGCTTGGCCTCCTGATCTTTAATCCACTGTCTTGTTCTGTTTCACTTCAGTGAATACACAGACACGCTGACAAAACAGACACTATATGTATGCTGAAAGCAACACACAGCATAAGCCTATGTGTCTCTCTGAGTCCGATGCTCCATATTTGCCTTGCCTTGCTCTTTTCTTTGCTTGTTTTCCTCTAATCTCTGTCTGGTACACACCTACACACTAACTTGTTGAACGGTGTGGGTCTGTCTGTTACGAAAGTTGAGTCTCTCTTATCACGTGTGGTTATTTTTTAGCTCCATGCACACATTGTAGGAGCCTCAGAGATGGGTGTGGCTCTCAAACTATGCTTTTTTGTGTCACTATTCAACACAATTCTGGCTTACTTATTAATTCTGCAGGATTTTGCAGTTTGCTTGCCAGCCCATCGGCCTTTTATCTCTTGACTGCTCTGTTTCTGTCTTTTTGTTTGTCTCAGTCAAGCAGTTTGTTTGACAAATGTATACATGCATCAACTCAAGGGAACATACAGTAACTGTGAGATATCCTGCAGCTTAACTTGTTATTATGAGCCACTGAAGAATCATGCATATCTATGCAAAACAGGGCTATGATTATTCCCCAAATGATACAATATCAGATTTTAAACCACAATCTTCGGAGCAATGAATGAGCCTCTCTTTAAATAGGGGGATGTGGGTAATTTATCCAACCTAGAGGAGCATTTGGTGCCATTTCAGAGAACAATTTAAGGTCTGTTGTGCTTTGTCAACCACAAGGGCAAACCACCGGGAATACAGAAAGGGGAGGACTGGGGAAAAAGCGAGAAAAGGATTGACAGGATAGGAAAGAGAGCGTAGGGGACAAAAGAAATAAAGAACGTTTAGGCAGTAAAACAAAGAGGAGAGATAGAGGGTCAAGGCCATGAAGAAGGGATTACGGAAGGGTAAGGAAATACATAAAGCCATACACAGAGGAGAGAAGGCAAAGAGCAGTAAATGTGACATATAAAACTGAAGGTAGGCCAGAGCACAGCTAGAAAATGTGAGTTCAGAATATAAAGACTAGGACAGCAAATATCTATCTATCTATCTAAAGGAGACAAATGAGTTAAGGTATACCGAATTAACGACATATCAATTGTCATTAACTGTTCTTCAAGCAGGTTCTTCTACAATAACTCCATCACACTGGAGTTAATGTGTGTAATGTGAAAGGTGTTTGCAATTTGGTTCGACCTGCAGTGGACTTGTTTCTGCAGAAAAACAGTGCTGTTGCTCACACTACAGACGCAGAATAGTACAGTGTGATCTAACGTAACTTCTACTTGTGACCATGAAGAGGAAGGAGAGATGAGCTATAGCAGGGAAAAATCAGGGAAGAAGTGGACTCTAATTATTCTAATTGACCTCTTAAGGAGTCCTTGCCACTAATGGCCAAAATGCCATTAGCACATCCACACACACATGCACTCGTGAACCACTGTCATACAATTAGCTCAACTCAGCCATGAACCTCCCCTCACCTAATCGAGGACAAGGACAGCAGTCTGGCTAACACCGAGACCGCACACACACACACACACACACACACACACACACACACACACACACACAGACATAATAACACACACGTCCAAGTGAGCAATGGCTGATCGACTCCCAAGTCTCTGAGCGCACATCCCAACGTGTGTGTGGATGATATTTCTTAGGTTCCTCTCAACGGGAGTAATTCAGTACCTGGCCAAAGTCCAAAACAAAATGTAAAACACAACTCGTGTTGGCGGAAAAAGTGTTAAGTGAGACGAGACAAATGGAGACGAAATGTGCATTTCTGGAGGACATTCACCTGACTTCACTCTTTGCCGCCTCACTTTTCATTTCGGTTTTATTTTAATACTTCCTCTTTAAAAACTCTCCTCACTTTGCCCTTCACACTGCACACCAGCTTATACTGACACTGTGAAACTCTGCGTCATTTATGAATCAGAACTACATCATCAATTTAAAGTTCCTTGGAGCCTTTCATGCTTTTTTAGCCATGACATACATATCTGTAATGGAAAAGGCTGATGTAATGTTAAGAGGTATTCAAAGGAATTGATATCATCGTTCAACAGTTAGTGTGTGGCCTTGATGTACCTGAAAGGCTGCATGTATTCACTGTATTCGTCTCCTTTAGTGTGTCAGTTTGGCCTCCTCACTCAGTTTCTTTAGCTATTTGTCAGCTTAACAATATAGCTGGATTTATTAGTTGATCAAAAGGTAATTAATCACCAATTATCTTAATAATCAATGAATCCTTTCAGTCACATTTCAAGCAAAAATATCAAACAAACATTTGCTGTTTCCAGCTTCTTAAAAATAAGGATTTTTAATTTATCATTTATGATAGAAAATATCGAGTGTTTGCTGGTAGACTGCTGGGTGGACAGAAGAAGCAATTTAAGGATGTCACTAAAAGCTCTGAGAAACTGCAATGAGCATTTTGAAAGTTTTTCAACACGTTATACAGTAAACTTAGTATTTTATCGATAAATTGCACCTCTACATGACATGGTGTCCAGTCAAAAACCTTTGCCATCTTCTGTTGCCACCGAGCATCACACTGACTGACTGAGGAGGCTTGGAATTAAATCAAATATCATTAAATACCAAATGCACAATGACAGAGGAAGTATAAAACTGTTAATTTTGGAAACTAATAGGGCAATAAAGAGCAGGTACATAGATATATACACATAGCTCACAAGCACAAAGAGACGGAAAGATTTAGATCAAATGAATGCTAAAGCTGGGAATTAACAAGATGAAAAATACAGAGAGGTGAACACACACATACACACACCTAGCTAGAGAGTGCCAGAGCTGAAATAAATGATAATGTTAGGAATTAAGGTTTGCTATAAATGGAGACACCTCGTTCTCCAGGTGTGTATTCGTTGCCCTCTGCAGATGTGATGGATACTGGAGAGGACTCTGCCTCTCTCTCACTATCCGAGTGGTGAATGTCAACAGAATCTCATTGGCCTCCAGTTCAACTTTAACTACGTCTGTCCCCTTGGGTTCAACCAGTGTGTGTGTGTGTGTGTGTGTCTGCATGTGTGAGTGCCGGATTAAAGCTTCAGTCAGGGAGCGAGGAAGGCAACAGTGCGCTCACATCCTGTTAGGTGATATGCATTGAAAAAGGCACTGTAGCATGGAGAGAAGGAGAAGCTTTTGCCCTTTATTGCTCAATGATTTCCACTTGTTTGGGTTTGCTGTTGGCCCGGTGCTCTGATTGCTTTATGTACAAAAGCAAAAAACATAGGAAGTCAGCCATCTAACGAGCTGATTCATATCGATATCAAAGTCTCTATCTAGTAATTGAGGGGTTCTGCATGGCATCCATACCTTTTCATCAATATGAGCAATTTCAATTCAATGTAAGCAAGTGCAGTTGGTGTGATAAATATCACAACAGAGTGAAATTGTTAAAAAAACAAGTTGCAATTTAATTGGCTTAAAAAAAGTACCTGGTTATTTTTCCACAAATCAACATCAGCCTAGTTTCTCCAAATTTTGGCAGTAACATTTCATCACAGGTCACTGTCTATAATGGAAAAAGTGTACTGCTGTCATTACAAATTATTTTTAAATCTCTACAGTCCATGCAGCCTCAAAGGGACAGTTAGCCCCAAAATCATTAACTGCATATTTTCCTCCTTCCTGTGGTGCTTGACCTCCTTAGTCAGAAGCCACCTAACATTACAGCTGAGAGGAGAACACCATGAATGCCTCTCGTCTATGAGCTGAAAACTTCCCTCTGCAGGGTGAGACAGCAGGCAGTAGTTGTTCTGTAGAAATTATGTAAAATAAAACTGCTCACAACAAGGTCCGTTGATTATCTTGAGAAATGACCTCTGCAAAGAGGCACTGCTGTTGATTTTTCATTATATGAAAAATCAGTTCCATTATATTCCACTCCATTATATTTGAGAGAAGGCAGACATACCTATGGTAGATACGTCTAAAACTTGGCAACTCACCTAACAGCAATCCAGATGGATAAATAGAACTACAGGTCAGAGGGAAATATGTATTTTTGATTTTGGGGTGAACTGTGCCTTTAAACTTTAATTAGTGAAACCAGTGCTGACTTACAGTGTCTGATAGATCTTTATGGTCAGCTGGGCGACAACCATCTGTTTCCTACTGGAGGCTACTGACCCACATTTGTAATAGATACAGCTACAGACACAGTAGTTCATCACACACACACACACAAACACGCACACACACAAACACACACACACACAGATGTCCTCTGATCTAATATCACGCAGCTGTCGAAATAATGGCTATTATTTTTGAGGAAACATTGTTCAGGGCCAATTTCCAATGAAAATATATTACCGTCTTGCACAAGGGACCACACTAATGGATCTGTTCTTGCTTTGATAAGCAAAACGCAAATATTTATTGTATTTGGCTGCAGAATCCCTTACTGACTTTAATTCGGTTGAAACGTGGATGAAACCAGCAGCAGTGGATACCTGTTAATACTGCGGATAATGGAACAAAAATCAATGGGTTTTTATTTCGTAAAGGGCAAAAGATCATTTGCCAAATTTTACTTTTATTGGACAGTTTATAATAAAGAACAGCAGACAGATAGAGAGTGGGATTACATGCAAATACAACACATCCTCTAACCTAATAGGACGCATTGTGTTGTGTTTCATTGCCTCGGATATGCTCTGTAAAAAAATATTTTATGAGAGTTTTCAGTCGCTGCTATAGTTAGTGTTTTTTAGGTTTAGGCAACTAAAAGCATTTGGTTATGGGTAAGAACGATCAACGTCAAGGTTAAAAGGAAGCATAAGATGCAAAAGAATTGTTTGCTGGCCACATAAACCAAATTATTTCACAGAAATTGTTCAAATTAACAAATGTTCTTTTATTCAGTAAACAATACTGAATTCAGTGTACAATACTGGAAATAGCTAAAATGGCTGGCAGTAGTGAGAGTTAAATAATCTCTATGATTAAGGAACAAGAAAAGACTAGATAAATCTGCAGCCATGCTTGTAACTCTGTGTTTTCAGCTACATGCTAATGCCAACAAGCCAACAGACTCACAATGGCAACGCTAAGATGTCAATGTTTACCATGTTGACCAATCTTTGTTGTTGTTCGCATGCTAGCATTTGCTTTTCAACATTCAACGCAATGTAAAGCTGAAGCTGATGGAAATGTCATTAATTTTGCAGCTATTTAGTCTTAAAGCAAGCCATAAACAATAAAGACCAACATAAATCACATGCTGGTGCTAAAGACAAATCAGGGGATGGACCACAAATATCCACAAGACAATTTATCAACAATTGCTAAGATAGATGGACCAACCAACGGACATGGCAATATCTACAGCCATAAAAAATATTGGACTGTATGATAAAAATTACTTGCAAAAAACAATTATGACAAACATATGTAGATATCAAGATGACTAATGTTTGCAACGTTGCCTCAAGGAGAGAAGCTTTTGAAAGTTTCTGTCGGTGATTAACCAAAATGAAACCACTGAACCATCAAACAAAAATGGCAACCTCCTAAACTGACGTCATTTAATAGCTTTACACAGTATTCGTTTGGTCTCTGTTCCTCAGTCCAAACTGGAACAAGTAGAAGTTGATGTTTTGACACTTTAGACTGTGAAAATGAAGTATGAATGTCAAGCACTGAAACCGCCATTTTTTTTAATGCAGCCGGTTGATGAAGGAGCCCAGAAAGTCTTTTGCTGGCAGAGATCAAGCTGACAGAAACAAGTGGAAAATAATGAACGTATGACAAACTTTGTTGGCACGACAGCAGGCAGGCAGCTGAAAATGTGTGGGTTTCTTTCATTCATTATTATCCTTTTTTGTAAAGTAGTGGTAATGTCTGTCTTTGCTGTACAAGTCTTTGTTCTTCCAGTTTAGAATAGATCTGCCCTAATTTGATCAAAAGCAGATTTACGAATATGTCCAGACATTAATTCATATTTCTCAAACAAATGTGAATGTACAGTCTGTTTTTGTTTTATCAGGCGTAAAGTTCTAGTAGTTCTATATTCAATATTTCTACAGACAAAACTTTCAACATAAAACAAACACTAGTCTCATCAGCAAGAACAGCTCCCAATGGAACAACCTGTTTTTTTTCAGTCTCCAACTTGCTAAGATATGATAAACCCATGAAAGATTCACACACATATACAATTTCGCAAGGGACATTGGTATTTTCTCACTGCCTCCCTCTCTGTTGCTTTACAATTCACTTAGTTCGCCTCTCTCTCCCACTTCACTTCCTGTTACCCGTTTGATAGAAATAAATCTCATCCTTTGGAACAGTAAAAAGAAAGAAAAAAAAACAATTCAACTTGTACAAGAAAAAGTAGTATTGTAATTACTGGAGGTTGCTTAGTGGAGGATAAAGACAAGACAATTATGTTTCCTAGTAATTATGTTTCCCAGGTGGTTCTCATTAACAAAGAGTGCATGATGTTTGAGTTCACAGATTTGAAAAAAAAATGATAAAGCACCAAGGCTTAATCTAACGCAGTAATTTAGATGAAGATGTATCTGAATTTTTTTTGTCCTTACCTATCTGAGTCTTATTCCTACCCTGCACAGTAGTCTTGGGTTTGTAAATCATTGGAGCCTGCCTAGGTTTTATCCTGGTTTTCTCTGCAGACAATGACACAGCAAAAAAAAAAAAAAAAAAAAAAAAGAGAGAAAAAAAAGCCAGACACTTTCAGTCAGACAGTAATATTCAAGAAGAAAAGGAATTCTCCTCACATCTTCCAGCAGTGAACAGCTGAATCCGGTGCTCAGATCAGAGATCAGATCAGACTTAGAGCCTGCAAAAAAGTACATCAGCTCTCTGCCCAAACTGAGATTTGACTCAGAAGTCCCTGACTGATGGCTGGAAGTATTGACTTTTAGGGTGCCGACCTACAAATGACTGGCATCAATATGGAAAACTTTTATCACAGTAAAATACCCCCCTTTAAAACCTTTGCCGTTTGCTCAGAGCCAGACTCAGTCAATGACACCCCAAGAGCAGACAGAAAATTAGTTTCATTTAAAGCCCCTGGAAGGGACGGTCTGCATTTAGTTCAGAGCAGCCTGCGCTTACGCTCGGCAAGATACGGTTTAGTAATTTGTAGAGTATCTTTAGAACAAAAGTGGGTGGCTAAGGTAGTTATTTTACTTGGAGCGGAGGACATTTCATGACACTTCCTTGAGCTAATGGCTCTCTCCTCTACTTTTAAACACATCTGAACACCTTCAAATCAGCTTACTTAGACAAACACGCCTGCACAGATACACACACACACACACACACATGCATACACACACACACACACTAGCCAGGATGCTTTTGATATAAGCAGCCAAGGATAACAAGCTTAAGTTTTCTGCATATTTTTCGTTCCTTTCTTCAACAGAGTTGAATGCATTTTGTGTAGAAGGAAAATTCACATTCTTACAGTTTAATTTTCAGTCTTTATTTAGAATCCATCCCAACTTAGTTATTGTCAAAATAAAGCTGTTTGGGAGAACTGAAAAAAAACAATGCAACTTCTTTACAAATACTTTATGACTATGTATAAACGGTAGCATGCGCACTGCTGGCTAGAGTTCAAAAAGATAACTGACTTGTCTGATGTCTGCAACGCACACACACACACACACACACACGTACACACACATACACACACACACACACACACACACACACACACACACATTTGCGAGGATATGAGTGTGTGAGCCAGCTGTTAATGAAAGGTTTTGTAAACAACCTACCCTGACTTAAAAGCCAGATGATTACTATTCTAAAGTAGTGGTGATGGACTGGGATAGCATTGATAATACAAACACACGCAC
Source organism: Diplodus sargus (assembly GCA_903131615.1). Lineage (NCBI taxonomy): Eukaryota > Metazoa > Chordata > Actinopteri > Spariformes > Sparidae > Diplodus > Diplodus sargus. The sequence continues at coordinate 4,044,373 of CAEMYA010000161.1, forward strand.
ACAGAGGGAGACTTCACACACACCAACTCTTTGGAGCACAGTGGGATATTGGTATTATCACCACAGAACATAAATACACACACACAGGCCACAATAGAGGGAGCGAGGGAGAGGCAGCAAACTGTACAGTACAACATAAAAGAGCATCACTATCGTACACAAAGCTGCACGCGCGCACACACACACACACACACACACACACACACACAGTCAATTCACAAATTTGACTGAAGCACAGCAGGATATTATCATAATCCCCAACAGGTATAAGGCAGAACACCAATCAAGGTCACCTCTGCTGCAGTGAATGGTGAGTGCTTTTGATAACAGCAGACTGAAGGAAATCCAGTTTTTAATCTACCCACCTACAGAAAGACAGTGTGGAGGAGAGAAACCAAGAAGACGAACATCAGAGGTCTAGAGTGTGCAGGAGAGTCACTGAATAGATTTTATTTTGTTTTTAATTAGTTTTTTTTAAGTTTCAGCCTGCATTCAATTGTAGTTTTAAGTTTCTATTTTGCGAATTAGTGCACTGGAAGCAGGTTCAGTACGTGAGCTCACATAAAAGATTTTCGGTAATTTCATAACCAGATGTGTTGGACCAGAGGAACAGCTGTGAATTTTACTAAAATAATAAAAGCCTACATTCTGCACCATATTATTCTCTCTGGTCGAGGAGTCAAATGTGCCTATGCCAAAAACAAAGAATGTATAAAGGTCACACACAATTTATAATGAGATTTCACTGCACCGCCTGATTTTAACATATAAAATCAATTGGTGGTGAATGAAAACAAATCCTTTGAAACTCTGATTTCTGCTGAAACAACAAGACTTATTTCATTCATGTATTTCTTTCATGAAAATTTTTTTTTATAAGTTTTTATTTGGTTTTCAGCTCTTGTTTAATACTTTCTGTTAAAATGCAGTAGGGCTGAACTAGAAAAAGTTGATGAGTTGTGACATGAAGACTCTCAACATATCTTCTATAAGAACAGAACCCAGGTATGACAACCACATATTATTGTTAATCGGGTACTTTTCCATATCTTGATCTGCAGGTTAATGGATAGTGATAGGGGCACTTTTAGTGTTACCAGAGATTGCAGTCAACATGAAATTTGAAATATCAACGTGTTCCACCACCGAGGAACCAATTTATTATGTATTCATGGATGCAAAGTGTCCATAAAAAAGCTTTATAACATAGTTAATTGCTCTCTCTCTCTCTCTTGGCGCTGTGTGTGTGTGTGTGTGTGTGTGTGTGTGTGTGTGTGTGTGTGTGTGTGTGTGTGT
>CAEMYA010000161.1:4045772-4062355 GCA_903131615.1 Diplodus sargus
TATGAAGCGCACATATAGCATTCCAGAGTAAAATTATACTGCGCAAAAATAAAAAATGGGTTATGGTCCATAAAAATGATGACACACAGTGTGCACTTAATTGGAGTCTGGACTAATTTAAACCATATTCAATAATCGCAACTTCCTGAATATCTCTCTTTTAGTGCCCTATGATAAACGAGCACCCTGTGCACAAAAACACAAATGAGCCAGCCTAAGGAGAGTTAAATAATAAGCAGCCTACCACCAAGTAATGAGATTCTGTCTTTGTGTAGACTTTAGGCTTGAAAGTAATGGTGAAAATCTCATTGAAAGGGATTTTTAAATCTTGTAAAAACAATCACATTCACACATCAGCAGCAGTTAGAGAGTCTCAAATTCAGCCACAAGCATCGTTTCTGTCAGAGTCTGCAAATTACCGCATTCATCTCTCTCTAAAATGCACATAAACACGCACAGAGAACCATATTACAAACAGTCAATTATTCTATAGTCCAAGATTCCCTGCTGAACTCATGGTTGTGGTAAAAAAAAACAAAAAAAAACAACTGAGGATAGTTTCTATGTAAGTATACACTAAAGATTAAAATGAATGCCTTTTCTTCTCTCACATTTCAGTAGAGGTTGAAATATTGGGCTTTTAAATACGAGGCTGCCAACAGAAAGAACGTCTTGGTTACAATAACAAACAGAGAGAAAGCCAGACGCTCTTGTTGAGGAGGAGAGCTCAAATTAACAGACACAAGTGAACATTGTGGGTCACTCATCGCCTAATATCGGGAGTCACAGTCATCTAATATCACTCAGCATGGCGTATGCTAAAGACTTTCCACAAAGCACCGCTGTGAATAATTCACCATCGAAGCATAAATGGTTTTGGCCCGCTCACTTGGTGGGTAAATAGACCACCAGGCGGTTGTCTATCCGTCTGTCTGGACTTTGCTGTCAACCCGTTGCACACAAAGTCTGCATGGCGGTACATGCTTCACAGTCGGATCCAGCTGGACACGGACTCATATGTATGGAGCTGGTGTTACAGACCACACCAACAGCAAACACCACTATGGCAACTGACTGAAGGAGTCTTTAGGCAGAGACCTACGCAGCACAATTCATTTTATTAATACGTTCAGGCGAGCACAGGATTTGGATATGGCCTCCTCTCCTGGAAACAGCATTTGTCTGCGTTTGTCCTACCTCCAGAGATCTCGTTGGCATCCTCAGGAGGTACAACTGAATCGGTCAGTCTATGGGGCTCAGTCTTGTCTCCTCCATCACTCTCACCTCTTTCAGCTGCAGCACAGGAAAAAAATGATAATCACACGTTAGCAGAATATATCATATAAAAACTGTTATTTTTGGGGAGTCCTTTCTCTTTCTCCGTCTACACAAGATGATAAGGAAATCCCAGGCTTTGATACTTTTAAGATTTACAGTAGGGAAATCGTTCAAATAAAAAAGAGGCAACTATGGCAAAGAGAGCAAAGAATATATTTGAGTCCAGGATGTCACAAAAGAGGGGAGGACATGGGAGAATAAATGAGGGGGTGAGAGGAAAGGAAAGGAAAGAGAAATGAAAGAATAGAGGAGGGAAAATTAGGTAAGGACAGAGAAGAAAAAGAAGAAGAGACGGCAAAGACAATGGGAGGAAACAGGAGAGACTATAGCACTATAGTATATCAAAACAAAGGTAAGAAGAGAGGACAGGAAATGAGAGGGAAATGAGAGCAGAGGACACGAGAAGAAGGTAAAAAGATTTGAAGGTACAGTTGTGCAGAGTCAAATAAATCAGAGGAGCAGAGTAGAGTGAAGACCATAACAGGGTACAGGTAAATAGAGTGGAAGAGCGTAGCACACTGGAGCAGAAACAGAGTGTGTGGGAGTTACACGTAACACGACAGCAACAGAATGGAACAGAAGCAGCAACAAAAAAAGTCAACTGCATGAACGCACCTTTATGTCTGCCCTGAAGAGGTCTGCTCTGCTGACTGCCACTGACAGCAATCACATTGACAGTGTAGTCCTTAGAGGGGTTGTAGTCTGTTATCAACACCTTAGTGTCAGATTTAGATACTATGATTTCCCTCTGCTGACCACCTGATCGAGAGAAAGGAGAAGAAAAAGCATAGGGTCAAAGGTTAAACTCAAAGATGTCTTGATTCAGTGCTTTTTTATTTCTTTTATTTCCTTGGATGCAAAATATTAATATTCTCAAGGCCGAGGCAATATTCTGTATTCAGAAGGCAGGCAAACATTTTATTCAAGGTCGATAGATAGAGGAGTTGGTCGTGGAGCACGCATCTTCACAAAAAAAAAATAAAAATAAAAAATGAAATTAAGAAAAAGGAGAAAAACATTTTGTGGGTCTTAAGTTGATTCTGTTTTTCATGTTGTTATGTTGTACAGTGGGGCTAGTGGGTGAGGCTTAGAGAGTGAGTGAGCTAGTTTGAAGTTTCAAGCTGAGGAAAACGCAACTTATCCCCAAAAATAAATTGTCGATCCTCACTACGAAACGAGCGTGTGTGCGGTGGTGTCCTCTCCTTAGCAGTTAATCTCCATCAGGCCAACAGGTCACATTATCACCCCCTTTTAAATTTGACCCCGCAATCAATTCGGCCATCAATAAGGTGTGAGTGTGCGTCTGTGTTTGTGTGCTTCCTCAGCTCTTCTGTCCCCTGTGCCTGCAGAGTGATGACTAATGATGCCTTTAGGAGTAGGAAGATAAATCCCACTGAAGAGGACAGCAGGTCAGGTGAGGTAACTGCATGAATCAGTGTCCACTGCACAAACCGGAAACTTAGTCAGTGGTGGGGAACTAATATACTGTCAATCAACCAAATATCTGGGCTTAAAGTGAAGGCTAGGTATTCACTGAGACACCATACGAGAACTGTTGCACTGAGGATACATGTCTCCGGTTTTCCATGACCAAACACCCATTTTAATCTTTCTTTTTGCAGCCCTTTCCTTATCTACAGAAATATCTCCTTCTACACAGAAATTGATTTACGAGGTGACAGCTGCAAGTGTTTAAATAGTTCACCTACAATCAGCGCTTTAGTCTTTTTAATGGAAAGAAGTGGGCCTCATTATTTCTACACTTGGTGCTTGGAATATTAAATGTCCTTTGCAGGCTAAAGGTGTTGACAATCATTTTCTTGAGACTTAAAGAAAGAGTTTGACATTTTGGAAATTCTGCAGTTTCACCTTTTTCCTGAAGGTAAGATGAGAGTATCAGTATCACTCTCATTTCTGTACGCTAGATATGAAGCTACAGCCAGCAGACTTTCACTAAGGCCTGGGAATAAGAGAGATCAGACACACAAGTACAAGCACCTAAAAAAAAAGCTGCGTTTTGTCTTCTTTGTGTAATTCACAAAGAGAAATGTAAAAATGACTGTTGTTTGGACTTAATGTTAGGGAACAACAGTTGTATTGTTGTTCATTAGTTCAATAATATGCACACACATCTTCACTGGTTTCCTGGCAAACTTCACGTGATGACAAAATGTTGGAAATCACTGTGCCAGGACAGGAAGTTGTTCTAGCAACATAAAAACTCCCCTAAAAACCACAAGCCACCATTTTTACATTTCTGTTTGTGTACAGATTCAACAAGTGAGAGGCACCGTGCTAATTAGAGAGCATCAGATTGAAACTTTGAACAAAGGCAAGCTAACTGTTTCCCCTGGCTTTTGGCATGCAAGCTAAGCTTATTGACTCAGGTCTTGGCTCCATACTTAGTTCACAGATATCAATGTCATCTATCCAACCAACTCTTGACAAGAAAACAAGTAAAAGCATTTCCCAAAACGTCGAACCATTAGTTGAAAGTTTTCATGACATCAACAACAGTTTGCAGTTGTGGGAAGAATCAGTTGCGGAAAATAAGATTTTAGAAAATCAATTGCTTGACTTGCTTTTGAAATCAGGAAGTACACAGTTGTTTATCTTCATGTTGGCCCAAAAAGCTATGTAAGATAAGTGCAAACAATACTGTATAAACCTCATCCAAGAACAAATAAGTGTACCAGTCTGAACAATTATGTAATACATAGATAGTCATTTACTGCCTAATCGTGGCCTTTTTATCTTGTTGAAAATACCTCATATATCATGGTTTCAGTAAACATTAAAGCTTGCTGGACTGATTTTACAGTTAAACACACTGTTTTCTCAACTGCTATGTTTGTTACGTGAAGTCTGAGTAATGTAACTGTATTTGTTTTTCTCTGGGGCATTTTTTCAATATTCAGATTGAGTTGAACTTAAGCAACTCGAGCTACTGCCGATGTTGCTGAAGCCTGTCCTGTGCGCCGATGATCACAAGTACCCCGCTGCCATGGCAACGCCTCGTTCTGATTGGCTGCCTACTTTTACCGTAGGAGTTAATGGGCACATTAAAACTAGTTTGTACAGTTAAGTAAAAATATCGACCTCAACAATTGGAAATACAACTAAATTGAACGGCAGAGACCGAACAAAGCAACATCAACGTGCCTCTGAGTCTCATGTGTCACCGCCACAGTAAATATATATAGTTATTCTCGTGAACTGCTGCCGTCAATACTACAACCTATTTTAAACCTCACCTAATTTGTGCATCACTTTTTGTACCCCCCAATGCTTGAAAAGCAAACACAATTTCCGCCTCGCCAAATGATTCCTCTAATTGGCTTCAGCAGCGGTGTGACAATAAGTTGCAGTCGCATACAGTAAAAAACTTTTTTTTTCTTTCTGCAGGGTTTGGCTTCATCTCCACCGAGATTTGAGAGAGAGAGAGTAAATATAGACATCTGGCACCGATAAATAACACAGAGATATGCAAGTGCACACAGACACAACCCACACTATTTGAAATTCAGAATTGTTGGCAGGCTATTGAACAGACTTCCAATAGCCTAAGTGCTTATTTTAGCTGAATTCATGCGCTGCCATAGAATCGGGAATAAAGCCACTGGACAGGGACGCGCAGGCTAAAGTTAACCACTTTCTGATGCAGTGAGACATGGATTACATCATCCATAAGGATACAAGCTGACAATGGGGGAAAAATTTGACAGGGGCAACGTTTGAAAGGATATAAGCATGCAGAAAAGAACCCATCGAGTCGTTTTAGTTGGCAAAAATTAGTCATCTGCTTTGATCTAAAACTTGAATCCTTATCCAGTTGCACTTTAGCTGCTCCTTTTTAGAAAAGCTCTTAGGGGGGAAAAAAGGATATTATGTTGAGCGAAAAGGTTAGCTGCCACTCTGACAGCTCCTTTTGTGATCTAAAATGGTGTTTTATTCCGGACAAAAGGACTTCAGTCAGTGTAAACAAGCTTCACTATGGGTGCTGCTCACTTCATCTGACTCAGATGGACTAAAGATGGGTACAGAGGACACTGGACATCAGGACACAGGACAGGTATTTGAGTCCGCATGCCTTCTTATTGTTGAAGATAACCAGTGTACAGATCAGTAAGGACACTGAGAGAGTCCATTTTTTTTACTGCATTTGCTGAATGCCAGTGAGCTACTGCTGCACTCTCGCCTGGGAGGAAGTGGCCATAAATTTCAGTTTTTTTTCTCTTTTCGGCTGTCAGAGGCGGCAAGAAATTGTCAGACGAGGCGTTTCTCGCAAAGGGTTGTTTGCGAGAAACAGGTTTTATTCCTGCGGAGTGCTTATTCAGTCCTGCTTATTCATTTTTAGAACGGGCGGTGAAAGAATTGTCTGCAGTGTTCAGCATTAATTCGGGCAAAACGCAGGCAGCGGTGCAGCAACAGTTAAAGATCTGATGTGATGGATATGTATGGCAGTGAGGGAAGGTGTACTGCATGATGAAGGAGACGTCAGTGGTAATTAGGGTGATTACTGACTGCACCGTGCATGACCTAAAAGAGACGAGGTCATGCCTTGTGTCTATACAATGACTGACTACTGACAGACGCAGGATAAAAGCCAGACGTCAGGCGTCCATCAAGCCCACACAATCGCACGGCGATAATGCTGAGTGGGTGACTAATATGGCCGCCGTTGTCTTCGTCTACCCCGAACTGAACTCCATCATAAGTTTGCGAGGGTCTTACAGTCTTTTATATCTATAGGTCCCGTTTTCAAATCTGCTGACAGCTCCTCGTACGCAGCAAAAACACTCCTTTGTCTCAAACTTGGCAGAGGTGCAGGACAAACTTTGAGTCTACCACATCTCTCAGGAGATTGATCCCCTCAAAGAAGCTTTGATAGGAAGTAAATTACATAATCCCTCATGACAGACAGGAACATCCAAATCATAATAGGATCCTTCCCCCCAAATTTCAAAGTAAGGTCCCACATATCCTCAGCATAAAGTTTGTTGTTTTTTTTTCAACCTGTGTGTGTGTGTCACAGCAAAATGATCCTACCTGGTATACTGTTGTAGAGGAAGAGATAGCTGTCAAAATCTCCTTTGGGCTCCTTCCATGAAACTAGGAGTTTACTCGAGCTCAGCACTTTGAAGCGCAGCCTCCTCGGAGTTGGAACTGAAAAACAATTAACCACATTTAATAAAGCCGGGGAACGACTGGAGATAAACAATACGTTGATGAATGAGTATCATGTTAATTAAAAAGTTCCCGGCCACCAGTCAACCTGTGTTAACATGACAACAAGTCAGATGTTAAACCCAGAAACACCAAACAAAAAACTTCCTAGAAACGCCACAAATCAGAGGGACTCCAAGAGGAAATGAATAAATGGATGGACAGGGGGAAAAAGAGAGGGCTGAGTGAATTTCAATTTTGAAGTTACCGTATCCATGAGAGTAACACATAAAGCAGGCCAGCGTGGCGTACGGCTCAGCTTCGGCTCGAAACAGCATGAAAAAGGTTTAAAAAGACACAGATTTAGAAGAGACTATTTCCAGTCAAATTCTCTTTATAAGATTCCACTGAAAAATGATACGCGGAGGGATGATACAGTCCGGCGAAGAGAAGGGGAAAAAGCAGATGTCCTTGCCTGCGTCAATGTGTGAGTTTACATTTTTGATCGATACATTATTATGGAGAAATGATTGGTTTACAGCAGCATCCTCAGCAGCTCGCTGTACTGTCCAGCCCTCTGTCAATGAAAAGTGCAGTGGCCTGTTGAAAATGGTGACAGCAACCATTCCCTGCGATTTTTTCTGTGTGTGTGTGCAGTATTTGGCCTCTCGCACTTAATATATGTTGTACTGTGGAATCAATCTGTGGAATTTGACTGGTTTAATCTACAGACACAGAGACAAACGACAGAAGAAAAGGGAGGGACAGAAGCCACACAGAAATGTAGTATTATGGAACACTACATATTCACCTCAGATGAAAACAAACGTCGCAGACATCATCTTCATGTCTGTGACACATATCACCATTTCGACGAATATTCTTTGTTAGTTTAAGCACAAAGTATTCACCAAGATTTCTACTGTGTTTCTACAAAGTTTCTAGCAGACGCCGTCATCCTTTAATCAGATGACGCTGCCAATGTAAAGTCGCTTTACCTGCCAGCACTCTTCCATAAGATGAAAACTGAACATGTTGGCTTTAAGAGCCTACAACAGAAATAACTACTGACTGATCAGTGAACGAGCTTTGGGGTCAGGATACCGCTAATTAATCAGAAGATGTGGTCGCGCAAGATTTCTAAGACTATGCAGATTTTTTTGGATAACTTTGTGAATAAAATATAAACGGAGTAGGTTTGAAATAAATCCAGATTTTGCTGTAGTCATTTATAGCTCCGTCAGGGCTCTATAAAATAGAATGCTGAAATTCACATATAAGTCACTCAAGGAAACAACTTTGCAGCAGTCTATATAAATACAGAAAAAAGACAGTCTAATCTACTTTCCTGAAGGTATCAAGGGAATAATATTAATGAACTACAGTTTAATGAATCTCATTGGGTTGTAATAAACATTAAAGGACCCCTCGCCTTAACTGCTGACCCACGTCGGCGTTCCCAGAACCTAAATGTAATGCTCACTATTAGCAGGTGATTGATGTTTATAGAGTGCTGGCATGTAAAGACTGTACATGAGCCTTTATGGAGAAACTGTGTAGAGAAAAAATAGGTGATATGATATGAACAAACCTGAGGGGTTCTGTGCAGGATTTTCACTCGATGATGAGAACAGACCTTCATCTTTCTCAATTGGAAAATCCCATTCAGGCACAAAAATCGGGGAGAACTGTATACTCCACATTATTATTGTATTGTTATGTTGGAGACAGACAAGTCAGAGATGCTGGGGTCAAACTTTAGTATGTTAAAGGTGCCATATTGTGGGATGTGAGAATTCAATGTCATTTTTCATTATTAAGCAGGTGTAGGTGCTGTAGAAATGCTGTGAAAGTTTCAAAACACTCAAAGAAATGCACACAGCCTGTATTCAGAAACTGTGCATTTAAATAAGCCATCAGGACAGAAGCACCGGCAGGCCTGATGTGAAACACAGTCTGCTGTGCCTGCTCAGGCCTATGAGAGCTGACCAATCAGAGCAGACAGGCACTAACAGTGCATTCAGACTGAGGGTGTATAGAGGTGCTGCAGCAATGGACAGTATGAGAAAAATAACTTTTTTTTTTATATTGAAACATGTAAACATTTTAAGTGGACATCGAATATAAAAGTATGACCTTGAAAATTAGTTCATCTATTAGGGATAAGAATGACTTTTTCTCTACTTGGATCAATAATCAAGTAAAAGGAAAAGTTAAAAAAGTTCTTTTATTTTCAAAAAATCATCTCAGCCGGACTTTCCTGCCAAACACACTTTATATTTTAGTCATGGTTTTTCCTCACAAGTTAATGTCAAGTCCCAGACGCCCAAATAAAAGGATCCAGCCTCAACTTGTCAAACAAGGACAACTTCTTGAACTTCTCATCACCACATCTCATGATGCTGTTTGATCGTTCCACAGAGACGCAGTGCAGTACTTTACAGTTTTACATTTCGCTCGCTCCTATTCTTAAGTAATCACCGCACCACCTATCAGATGCTCAGAATGCATAGGATGAAACGGTATAATTACAGCACACAATAAGAATCTATGAATAATTTAAGTCTGTGACTTAAATTACTCTGGTATCATTTCGTGTGTGCTGGATAGTGGGTGAATTGAGTTGGCAGACAGAGTACTAATAACTGGTGTGAAAATTGCCTCGAATACCTTGATCTTTGCTTTGCATGTCAATGAACACGCACACATACACCCACTGAATTCTAACAGAAAATGAATGAGCCAGCTATATGACCCTCTTTTCTTCCCTGAACGCATGTCAGGGTCTAAATATTGGAGGCTATTCTAGAGACAGCAACTATGATTAATGGATATGGACGTAATACCTCGAATAGCTGTGGATGCTGACAGAACATGAGGGTCTCTGATATAAATTACCATTCACAAACCGCCACGTCTGTTCTTGTTTACCACCGCGCAGCCATAAATATCATCCAAGAGAGAACGTTTCACACTCTCGCAGGAAGTGCTGAGATGCTTTCGTGAAACGCATTAGACATCCCCTCTCTGGATCACAATAAGATGCCTTGCCTGAGTACGGCAGAAACCCTGCCTTGATTAACTCTCCCCTAAACTTACAGAGCCACGTATAGCTTAAGAGCACTATATCACACAAACCAGAGCCATTTATCTGGAAGACTTACACCACAGGAATCAGCGGGACCCCAACTGCTCCTTCATAAGCCTCTTGCCAGGTAGTAAATGCAATGTCCAGCCATTTGGCAGAACTTTGGCGACTACTGCTTAGCAACAAAATTTAGCTGCAGTAAATAGTCTGAGTCACTGAGGCCTCAATGAAAAAGAAATTACCCCAGAGCCAGAAAAATGTTAAAAAATCCCTTCAAAAATCCCATTTAACATGTTCTCACCTTGTGCAGCTTAATTTAAAAAGGGTCTAATTTGAAGTATGAACTTGAGTAATCTCCCGGCTCTGCGGGGAGCGTGGACTGTAAGTCTTTTAACTGGAGGCCCAGTATGAACTGGAATTATCTGGGTTAGACTATACAGGCGCAGCTCGAAGCCCCAGTTTGAGATGGGATGAGTCTTTCCAGGATTAGCAGTGGTGAAAGCTCGCAGGGATTCCTGGTAGATGAGTAAATGCTCGCTGTCCAATCCTCTGCTTCACTTCACCTCCTCTCGTTACTTGTCTCAGTTTCAACTTCTTCCGCAAGTTTCCTCTTCCCATCTCCTGATCTGGCTCAGCACCCCGCTCAAAACTGGCTTCTTCTCATCCTAAACAATCTCTTAATTCAACCTCCATTTAACTCTCTCCTTCTTTTGTCTTTCCTTTGTCTTCTCTGAGCTTCTCTGAGCTTGTCTCTTTTCTTTGCCAGTTGCCTCTTTCCCCCCCCTTTCTCATCTCCTCATCATCTTCTTGCCGTCCACTTTCTCCCCCTATTGTCTTCATTTTGTCTTCTCGTTTCCACCGCCGTTCTTCCTCTCTGTCCTCTTCGTTCCCCTCATCTTCTCTCCCACACCTCCCCTTCCCCTTCATTTTCCCGTCCTTTAATTCCCTGTTTTCCTCCTCCTCTCTCCAGATTAGCCCTGCACTGACTCCACAGTGAGCATTCAAGCTACAGTGGCTTCACTAATACGCAGGATTTATGGATGACAACTGCTGGCTTGCACTGTCACCACGAGATAGCTACTGTACTGTACATGAGGGAGATGTGTGTGTGTGTGTGTGTGTGTGTGAGTGCACGTGTTTAGTGCCAACGCAGCGCTGCAGCACACGTCGTTTGATGTGGCCGGCGTCTTGTCGCTACAAGAACCGCTCTGCTCACCGAGATAGCACTTAACCTAAATCCACTCTGGCTTTTTCTTTCCTCCTCTCCGCTCTTTTTATCTCCTCTGCTGCTCTCATGGAACACTTCAGTCTTTTATCACATCTCTTCTTCTCATCCCCAGGTTTAAACTCTCCGCTTGCTCTCCTCCTCCTCCTCCTCCTCCTCCTCCTCCTCCTCCTCAACGCTTGTCTTCTCCTCTGCTCTTTTATCCTATCTTCTCCTCTTCTGCGCCACATGCACTCCACTCCCGTTAGTGGCTTAACGCCTTTTTTTGCTCTCTTTCATCGCTTTACCTATGTAAATGATGCCTTTCCCCCTCAACACACACCTCTGTGCTTTGTGTGTGTGTGTGTGTGTGTGTGTGTGTGTGTGTGTGTGTGTGTGAGAGAGAGAGAGAGAGAGTGTGAAATCTTTCTTTAAGGACTGACTAAATAATAAGAGCCTGTTGGATGATCTTTCCCCATGTGCAGTCTGGTGACAGAGGCAATAATATTTTGCTTGCATACCAACCAGTGGTGAAAGAATATTATCGACACGAAATACTCAGCTGGGTTCATTCTGCAGGAGATGATTGACATCAAACAAGCCTGAAATAATACATTCAAGAATCTGCTATTCTAACACAGATGATTTCAGGTCCCGGTCACTGCTGAGCACGCTTCAAAACACACTGACAAGGGTTTAAGTGCTGCACTCAGTTTACAGGATAATTTATGGGAGAGCTAATAACAATTATGGTCTTACTTCTGTTGTTTTGTTCATCGTTTCAACAATCTAAATGTTATACTCAACGAAAACAAATACGATATTCACACTCTAGACCCGGGCATTCAGCCGCAACATTGCTTCAGAAAAATCTGCCAGCTCGAGAATCACGAGCGGTCAGACAATCGTGCGAGATTTAAACAAACAAATTGAAGTGAAAACAACGATCACGGTTTCCAGATGACTTTCTGTCCGATACTCTACTGCCTAGGTTTTCTCTCACTGCTTTCATCAGCGTGGTTCTCGGATGCTGACAGCTGTTATCAGCAAAAAAGTACTCAGAGAGACAGTTAGTGTCTAGCTGGTGAACACAGTGGAACATTTAGCAGCTAAAGAGCTCGAAGTTTCGCTCATTAGTTGGTGGAGAATAAAAAACAGAGCTAAAAGGAGAGCCATGGGTGAACACAAGCTTGACTCAGAATTAAAGCAATATAGCTCTCGGTGTTGCACTGCTGGACTGTTCGATAGCTTGTTTACCAATTCAACTTAAAGGCAAACTCAATTCTATGCACTGAAGTGTGTTTACAGGTCTTGTGTGCTTCACTACTGCACATGTGAACATGACTGGTAAAGAGCTTTTTTCATGGATCCAGAAAGATGCTGTTTGTAATCTGATAAACTGCATTGTGGATTATAGAGGCAGCAGGTTTTGAAAAGGAAGAACAACGTGTGGAATAAACAAGGTGATACCCACAATGCAGCTTTGCCACTGAGTGACATCACTGGAGGCAATTTATCAGATTACATACAGCTTCCTCTGGCATTATAAAAGGCTTTGTACTACTTTTTAAATGTGTTTTTCTAAAACGAAATTCGAATTGTTAAAAAAAAAAAGTGGAGTTACCCTTTAAAGGTGATAATATGTCAGTGTTGGTTTCACAGCTTGTTTCCACTGTCCTCAAGTGGCTGAAAAATCAGTTCTCGCAGCTTTAAAATAAACTGTGGTGTTTTTCATCTTCACCTCCCTGATCGTCTGACACGTAGTTTCTTTTCTTCGCCTAGTATCCTGATCATCTATTTTCTATTCAGTTCTCTTAGATTAGGAGTTTTACTTAAATTTGGGATTGTATATGGAAGGCATGTGGATCACTGCGTATGTTATAAACTCAGGTTACTTGATTCCAGAAAACTGCATCAACAAGTTGAGTTTAATTTTAACGAAGTGTCATTTTCTTACCACTGTGGCACTTTTTTTTCTCAGTTATTTCAAGAGAAGCAGAACCCAAGTAACTGATTCGCAACCTTGTAGTACTACAATATCTGCTCAACCCTGAGTCACTTCAGGTTCTGCACGCTTTTCCGCTCTGTGATTCTGGGAAGCGCTTCTATGTTCCAAAACGTTCGCAGCCTATTTCATGCTTTTCAGACTGCAACGACTTCACCTGGCACACATTTTTCCTACCTACACTGTTGTGCCTTACCTACACTGTGTGTCTCATTTGGAGTATGCATGCATGTTGAATGTAGAGTGAACTGGACGTCCCGTATCAGTCCTCCCAAAAAAATCATTAGCTCACGTTCCCGTTAATTGAAGCAAATTTTGTTTATTTACAGTCAAAGAATGTCGTCTACATGCTCCGACAACAACAACAGGGCAGAATTAGAGCGCCTCCTGCACATCGTCTCTCCGACAATTCAATGCTCCATTTAGTCCAAAGTGGCTGATGATTATGACAAGCTGGATTACCATCGGCGGTGGCAGAGTGGCGAGGTGATGGCAGTCTGGGTTTGGATAATTTAGCGTTTTTTAAATTCAAAACAGGTTGTTCCATCTCTCTTTTGTTTATGAATAAATGATTTCTCATCATTGGCTTCTCTCCGTGTTCATTATCACTGAAATTACTGGCCAACACTTTCACTCATACTAATTCAACAGGCTGCCCTCTAACCACACTCACACAAACACACATATCTCGACACGCACGCACACACACACACACACAAAAGTGCAATATCTTTGTAAATGCGTTCTCGAGTACTTAATCTGTTGTGATGTTTCCTGAAACACGCCATTGACCCGGGCTGTCAGCCATTCAACAAATTAATTATAATAATTAACCATGCACACACACAAAGACAGGACAACACACACACATGGCACCTTTACAATGACTAACTGGCCTAACCTGGGAGCAAACTGACTATAAATATAAATGCCTAATTAACAATAAGCCTGACAGTTCTGCTTTTTCTTGGGTTCAGATGTGACGGTGGCAAACTTCCACCATCAGGCATCACTCCTCCATCCATCGGGCTTCTGTCACTGCTGCACTGGAAACAGCAAGACAGAGCGCCAGGTCAATCCGCGCACCCTCCGAGGGCTAAGCAGAGAACAAAATTTACATTTCCCTTTCAATACTTTTCAAGGCCAAAGTGAGAGCCAGAGAACAAAAAAAAAAAAAAAAGAGGCAACAATCCATTGGTTTGCACACTGCTCAGTTTCTGCGGTAAGAACAGTGTCAGAGTCGCTCCCACAGGTCAGATAGAGGAGCTGAGACGTAGTGTGGCTGAGTCTCACATGCTGCACAGTGTCCAATCCTGTCAAGTCAAACAGTACAAGGGATATACGATCTATTCCTATTCGTAGGAAAAATAATGGGTAGAGCCAGTTTCCTTTTGTTTTTAAGAAAGAAATACAACCTATATGTATGAGAGGGTTGGCAAAAGAAATATAGGAGTCACACCACCGCAGCTGCAGCCCAGAAACCAGCAAAACAAAACAAAAAACAAATGGAAGACTGGATTTTTGCTCCTTTTAAGTTTTGATATCCTTTTAAAGGCCTGTTTTCTTTCGTTTATTTATTTATTTTTTTGAGATATTCGAATTGATTGACAAACCACAGTAACACCTTACCATAAGGTAGATAAGAATGTGAGTAGCTACTAAGGAGCGGGTAAGGAATTAATCAGGAACGACTTAATAATTTATGAACCGTTGCTGAATAACTGTGATTTGAACGCTACATAGTAGATGTGGATGAGCCTCTAGTGAACAGACTGGGAGATACCACGTTAATGAATCATCTGGTTATGATGAGTTTGTGTAATTTCTGTGCAGACATTAATATTCCCAACAGGATTAATTTAGAGATCGCCTGACTTCTTCATCAGCACCACCCACAGATCCAAGTGTTCATTTCTGAGGTGAACTATCTTAACTACAGTGATGAACTGCCATTCACTACCCTGTATGTGATCTCCTGATTTCTCTTCTCGTGCCGCCACGAGTTTGACGTCATCAGATCCAATTTTGATACAAATAAATGCAAAACAAGGTCAAATTATTTCGAGGTTTTGGAGCGTGATTAGAAGGAGCTAAGGGATGCACCATGGTCTGTTTATTCTTGGTCTCTCCTCAAAGGAAATAATACCACCTCACCTACACTTCAAACTCTGCGACAAACTGCTGCTGTTGGCCTGAAAATGTATATTGCTCAACTGGATTAAAAACAAACCACCCACAGGCACAGTGTGGTACAGGGAGACCTGCAGGGTTCTGCCTATTGTGAGGATTGTTGCAAGAAGTAACACTTCCGAGAATAGACTGTAAAAAACAAAGTCAATTTTTAGGACATAAAAATATTGAGCAGCATCTCTCCATTTAAGCAGTACCAATTACTTGATGACTTGGTGATTTTTACAAAGTGTAACTTTAGATTTTACAGTGTAGCTTCTTCATTGATATGTATAAGCAGATGTTTCACAAATGCTCTTTGACAAAAGGTATACACAACAGTAACATTTTTGATGAAAACATGCTGCAATTAAGAGATATCATTAAAATGTCTTAATATTATGAGGTAGGTGTGGATACCAGATCATTTGCTACATTAGTAACGTGTTGGAGGGAAAGAATCACCTCCTGGACCTGACCCAGGCTTTGGTAGTGGGCGTTCCTGATGATATCCAGACATTCGTGTTGTATATACAAACATCCTCCATGGGTAGAGCACACACTAATCCTCACGCTCAAATCCCCTCTGACCAGATGTTGCAGCTTACAGAGGACAGACCAGGCAAAAATTAATGGCTATCACATGCTCCCTAATGAAGGGATTGAACAGGGCACGCTCCCATAACGTCTGGGAGGGCGTCCATGCTCTGTTGTAATTCACTGGGATCAAATCCCAGCCTAATTTATGCCGTCACACTACTGTCTCACCTCTCGTTTCTGTCTGCCTGCAATGAAAAACATGACCTATAGAGCTGCTGATGAACATTGGAATAAAATAAATGAGGGATAGAGGGAGAGAACACAAAAAACAGGAAAGGAAAGAGTGAGAGCTCAATGAGCGTAAGGAGAGACAGGGGAAAACAGAAAACAGCTACTTTCATTTCAAAATAGGGACCTACACTGATCCACTCAGGTGTCACAGCAAAAATGGACCCCAAACAAAATGCAACATCTAAGAAGACCATTGTAATTAAAATAAATAAACAATTTTAAGGTGGAATTTCTGTCTTTTTAAATTTTTTCATAAATTCAGCTGTAAAACAGATCAATAAATGTGGATTGTTGATTGTGAACGACAATTTCAGAGAGAAAGAAAATAAATCTTTTTTAGATTTATTTACTTGTGTTCCTCTTACCCCACGTCCTGGGTGGAATGTCAACCACACACGCACATACACAAAGCAGGGTCAGCTAAATGTCCCTAGTGATCATTTTCATATGATCTCTATCCAGACAGCTACAGTAGATCTGACACTCTGACATTGTACTTCAGGGACGGCCAATTGCAAATACAGACTCCCATAAACTCATGCGCACACACACACACACACACACACACACACACACACACACACACACACACACATTCAAACAGCTGAACACACACATACAGCAAAGTCATAAGATTTATAAAAGAGCTCTTGGATCTGTTTGTTGGAATAAGCTGAAACTTCTGCATTTGAACTGTTGCTGAAATAAAAACATCCTACATCGATTCATAAATCGCCAGACCTCCACGGGCCTCATTACAGAAACTTAGTCTGACATTATAC
>CAEMYA010000161.1:4063087-4097111 GCA_903131615.1 Diplodus sargus
CTATATTAGTAGTAGCCCAAAATAAAATGATGAACTTGAAAATGAGCAAAATATGTCTTCTTTTAAATTAAGACAGGACAAGCAGTGAAGATCTGTTTCTGTAATGAGGCTCCTGGTGTTGATCGCAAGATCAGAAAAGATCACTGGGTGGTTCTGCTTTAGATCTAAAGCCAATAAAATACCAGCAGATAAGAAAATCCGAGTCTCATTCATAAAAACACACATCTGTTACACTTTAAGTCATTATATGCTCATAATGCCATATGATGATATATTAACTGAAACTCAGGTGTGCGTATTCTTGTTCAGAGTGTATCCAGATTTTTAGCATCCATTACTAAAAACAGCAACAGTCCGTGTTTTGACGAGCCTCAGTTTGATTAAATCAGGTTTGCTGAGGTGATGCTGATTGGAAAGCACACCGGAGCGCTGTATATTGCGCGGCACATTGCGCGGCAAATCATCACAGCTTGATGCACGCAGTTACAACACATTTATTAAAAACCCCCCTCGGAAGCGTGGCAGCCTCGGCAGCTGGGTTGCAAGCGTTGCCGTGCTGCGAGGGTGAAATGGCACGATGATGTGGAGGTGATATGATCATGAGCGTTGCGTAATCTGATTGGACTGAGCCTGCACATCAAACAGTGAGACGGCAGAGGGAGGGATGATGTGGAAACACGGGGGGGCAGAGAGGTGAGGGGAGGCTTGAGAGAAGGAAGCGGTGATGAAGGGAACAGATGGGGGAGAGGTTGGATGGCCAAGGTGGGAAGCCGAGGACTTAAAAGCAAAGAAAAGTTGGATGTGGTGGACAAGGGGGGGGGATAGGACATCACTTGAAAGGGAAGGAGAGAGGAGGAGGGGAGGGATGTGGGATCAGAGAGAACAGAGAGATGATTGGGGTGGAGGAACTTACCTTGACTCTGTGCCTTACTGGGAACATGGGAAACCAGGGCCAGCAGCACCAGCGGAGCCCATAAACACCACCAAATCTGCCCAGTTGACAACATCCTCAAAACCAGCAGCTTAGACCTGCACGGAGAGAGGAGAGATTATGTTGAGACGAAGCAAGAGGGAAAGAAAGGGGGGTTTCAGCGACAGAAACGCCATGAATGCCATTCAGCTACGGAGAGCCTGTCAGGGTCCACCTTGCCCACACATAGCCCCAAGGCACTGATCTAGAATCAGTTACTCCAATCTGGTATCCACTTTGATACAATTACAGAGCAGTGATCCGGCAGTCTAGACTGACCACAGAGCAGCGGTGGAGCCCCCCGCCTACGTAGAGCAGGCTGAGGGCGACACAGACGAGGACTTTGTTTGAGAAGGAGCGAACAAAAGAGCGACAGAGTGATAGACGGACGAGGAGAGAGCGGATTGATTGACAGTCCAGAGAAGGAGCATTTCACCAGCGCCATCGTCCAGAGCAAACACTACATTTGCTCTCCACTTCTTCCTATCTCATCTCCTGCGTTCACACTTTTTGTACCCTCCAACATTTCCCCCCTGTTTACTCTCTTCCTCTCCAGTCTGCCACTCATTATTATTACACACAGAGGATGGACACAGATGGACATCTTATCATTGGTGGGAGGCACAATTTGGCTGACAGCATGTGCAGCAAAAGTTGTTTCAAGATTGAGCCATCCCCCTGGTGTAAAGGTGGTATTGGAAGAACACGCAGCCCCTTCACTTCATTCAGACGGTGTCAGAAGGGCAGAATAATGACAATGCATATTAATAAGCATGACATACTCCAGGAAATGGGATTGATTTTCTTCTTCTTCTTCTTTTTTTTTATGGATCAGCTTCAGGATAGAAGGGTGGGAAATGAGAATGAAAGGAAATGATTCTCTTAGCACACACATACACACACACACAAATAATTAATGCAACGCTACACACACACAAATGAGTGTTAATCACACTAATTCTAGATTAGACCTTCTCAGAGTGAGGTTCCATTAAAAAAACATCTATTTCTCTACTCATGTGAACCGAATAATGAAACATTAAGGCATCTAAATCCCTTTAATCCAAAAACCAAAAGTTTGTATTCCCGACGTGTTTCGTCTCTCCAGTCCGGAGGGCAACTTTGTTGATTGGTTGGTGAATATCAGGGTAAATGCGCCGTCCTCATTAAAAGAAAGCGGTCGATATGTATAATGAGTTTGCAGTCATAGTCTATTGCCATTCATTGTAACACGCGCATCAACCAAGACTGATGTGAAAGTGCGAGCATGTTCAAAGGCTGAAGAGAAAATAAAAGCCTTTTTTTTTAGACTGAAATAAAAAATAATATTTAAAAAAAAAATAGATTAGAAATGTAATTTAAAATGATTCCACCTGTCTGTGAGGCTGCACAAGTTTGATTAAAAGGGACGCCTGTCTCCGCTGATCGTTTCAAAGTGCTGCTGACTGGTTTAATTAAAGTTTCCTCGGTCAGATTTGGGTCAAACTATCAGATTAATTCTGATGAAGTCGCCTCGTCTCAAACGTTCCGGCGGCTCCGCGCACCTGACAACTCACACGCAACAATGAATGAAATTGCCTCTCATACCTCTCCAGTCATCAATTCAAAGCGTCCTCTTTCTGTCCCCAAAGGAGAAAAATCCTCTGAATACCAAAGACTGCTGCCTCCCAGTGGGTTCCTCTCTCTTCTCCACTCTTTCCCTCCTTCTCTCTCTATCTCTCACTCCGTCTCTCCAGATACAAGTCGGTCAGTCCGGAGTGGGTGTTTCTCTCCTCGTTATTCAGCCATCCCTCCCTCCAGCTATTCCTCCCCGTCCCAGCCCTCTGCTTCGCCCCTGTTCATCTCTGATAGAGGGAGAGAGAGGGGGAGGGAGAGAGAGAGACAGGGAGAGAGAGAGAGAGACGTGAACCAGTGCCGCTGCGCAAAAGCCTCCGCTGCCGACCTGCTGGTTTAAATCCGGCTTCAGCCCCCCGGGGCCCTCGATGTGCGCCTCCGCGGTCACGACGGGACTTGCCGTGGGGACATATCCGGCTTTAAAAGGAGCCACATGGTCGCTGGTGAAACTCGTGGAAGAAAAGAAAAAAAGTCAGTCTGGAAAAAGGCTCGGTGCGCTCGGAGCAGGTGCCTCGCCATGCCCAGCTGCGCTGCGAGCTCCGGTGTTAAAGGCACAATGCCGCAGGTTTTCACCTCCGTTTAGAAATGAAGCGGTCTGACCGCAGCTGTCGTACCAGTCACGTTATTTCAGCCACATGTTTGATGAAGAAAGTGTGATTTCAGTGGCAAACATGTTTTTAGTTTTTGAAGCTGACACACACAAGGGAAGGCTATGGCTGGGGACCTGATTCCACCGGACCTCGGACTGTAAAGTTCAATCTCTGTTTATTTGCTGATGCTCCATACAATCAGGTAGAACATAGAGTTACATCAGACCACCTCAAGGTTGTTTCAGCAACAAGTCATGTCTTTGTTATGTTTACCATACTTTAAGATGTGTCTTTGCAAGGCTTTTGTGTATGTGTCTCTAAAGTTGTTCGGCAATTTCATCAGCAGTAAACAGATGAAATCAGTCAGCCAGTCAGACATTCAAATGAATAGTTAAGGAAATATGCTCAGTCGCTTTCTTGACGACTGACACCATTCTTGTGACTTTTCTGTAAATATAAAATCTACAGTCAGGGGCAGTTAGCATAGCTTAGCATTAACTGTGAAAACGGGGGTCCACGGCAGTCTCAGACGTCTTCTCATCTTCTTTTCAACCAGCTAAAATCTGGTTACGCCGTATTGATGATATATTCGTTTGTAGGTTGAAAGAGAGACAGTATTGATTATGTGAAGGTATTTCTCCAAAGTCATATAGCTCTGATAACGGCTAAATGTGGCTGTACATCAATACATGACTTCAACGCATCTAATGTTTCATTTAAAATGTCACGAATATGTAACTTTGAAAGCTGCTAAAAAACAAGCTTCCAGGACAAAACGAGAGCAGCTTTATACATTATTGTAAAATGAGAAATCTGGTAAAGCGCATGGAGGCTGATTAAAGCGTGGCAGCTTTGACAACTCCGCACAAGGACTAGAGGAGCAAAGGGCCCAAGCTGGAGAAATGACTATAAGGCTTCCTTCTACAGAAACATATGTAACTCCTGAGGTGGAACAGGTGGGAGTGGCTTTCCATCAATCAGAAGGTTGGCGGTCGTGCAGTGAAACTGCAGTGAAATGTGCAATTAAGACACCTTTAACGTCTTCAAGAGCCAAATGTCATTTTTGAAGCCTGACTTAGAAACCACGTCCAAATGTCTCAGCTAAAAGGCAGGATTGTGAAGCCTTTTCACTTGTGACCATCGCAGTTTTTCAAACATGCTTTCAATAGAACGATTCTCATTTTGAAAACAGGGAAAAATGTTGCGTCTATCAGAACCTCTACAGCTCACAACATACTGTGCTTTATCTTGTTTTATTGTTTTGTGCAGAAATTATTTTCACAGAGAGTCTAACAATAACCAGTTGCAGTCTTTCTTTTGCTGTGAGTCATCCTTCCCATTTTTTCCTATTTCCAGGCTTTGGCTAAGCTAAGCTAATTCTCTACTGGCTGTATTTTCACATCAATGGACGGATATGTGAGAGCGGTTTTGATCCTCTTAACTAACTCCTGACGAGAAAGCAAATAAACCAAAAACTGTTCCTTTTTATCTCGCCTAAACTGAGCATCGGGTCGGTCAACAGCGCTTTCTTCCATCAAGCTGAGAAAAAGGACTGGAGTGCACTTTATAATCCTTTTTATACACTCTGCTCCTCTGCTGCTGAAGAGACTTTGTGACTCGCCCTGAGGGGAGAAGAATGGGAGTCATGGGAAACACAGGCTGGTGAAATGTGCCAGTGGCTGGTTGAGTTGAAACGCAGAATAGTTGCACTCCAGGTGTGTCCCTGAAGCACTACACACACACACACACACACACACACACACACACACACACACACACACACACACACACACACACACGCTCTTAAAACACACAAACGCACGCCTTAACTAAACAACTGTCCAGATGCTGTAAACACTATAATCAAGTGGATAAGGATTCTGTCCTCCTCCCTCCTTCCTCCTCATTCTTCCTCCAGCCTCGTCCTCCCTTCCTGTCCGTCTGTCGTCCGTTCATCTGTTGCCCGTTTGCAGAAGACCACACACTGAACAAACGCAGACACTGTGTCACTGTGTGTCTGCAATCAGGGGCCGGACGTCATGACCTAAAATCATATCGAGATAAATGATCAGATGTACCTGGATAACAGTCACTGTGCTGATATAATGATATCTCTAAAAGTCAGCTCATGTATTTCCTTTCTCATTTTGTCTCTTTTCTGTTGTGGTTATCCTGTATAATAAAAGCACTCGTTGGTTGTGTAGCTGTTGTCAGATGATACTCAATTAAATATCAGGACTAACTTCCTGAGCTGGACCACTTTTCTACAGTCCGTCGAGGAGTTGTCTCCAATTTCCTTTCTTTTTTAGCCGTGTTGGTCTGCCGGTCGGTCAGTCCACCACTTTGGTTCATACTGAAATATCTCAATAACAATTCAAGAGATTGCCAGTAAGTTATATAAAGACATTCGTGGTCAGAGGACGAAGTCATCCGCCATCTGTCATTACTGGACTCGTCCTCGAGTGCAACCCTCACTTTGTTTATTTGTGAAATATCTCAACAGCTGATTGTCTGTTTGTCACAGACTTTCATGGTGACCAGACGATAAATCCCGCTGACTTTGTTGACAGGCTTACTTTTCCTCTAGCTTTAGTTTTTCAGTAACATTTTCTGGACAACTCTTTGATGGATTGCCATGAAATTTGATACAGACATCCACGTCCCCCTCAGCATATAGGCCTGGATTTCAAAGGGGCTAGAAGGGACATGTAGGTTAGCCTTGATATTTAGACCACTTGCATTTCTCCCCACCCCCCCAAAAAAAACAACTGCAGAGGAAAGTAGCAGAGGACTTTTGTTTAGATCAAACTTCTTGCCTGAGAGCCATACTGCATTCCATTCCATTATAGTTTTAATATCAGCTGCTGCTGGGAGTAAATAAAGACATTTGCACTACAAATTGATGCAAAGGCAGAAATTGGTGCATTAAATAATGCCCCAAAACAAGCTTTCCCAAGTCTCTGTGTAGCAGGGCTAAATCAAAGATCATAGTTCTCACTTACCTGCTTACTTCAGATAGATTTACAGATAGACTGGAGATCTATAAGCCCCCATGATTTTAAAACATGATACACTTGCGCTATTGACGGCATTCTCAGGTCTGGAAAGATCCACAGACAAGCGAAGAAATAAATACGGTCATGGTGATGTGTCATCCTGGGAACAAACCAATGACACAGTGAGTGGAAAATGACTAAGCAACTGTTCTCATTTCGCTGCGCATAACATCATATTGATAAAAGATGTCATTAAAACCAACTCGGATCGGCTGGTTCAGAAACAAATACAGTCAGGAATGTGTGTGATTTTGCTTTGTATTCTCCGTTGCTGCAGTCCCAGGTGGATTTAGATCGACAGCCCCTCCCCGGGGACCTTGCAGGCCAGCGGACCTAAAGACCTGCCCGACGGGTGAACCATGCTGCTGTCCTCCCTGCATGTCCCTTTTGTCACCTGTTCATTTCATGTGATGCCTCCCCTCTGTTCCCGTCTTCATCCTTCCCTTCTTATTATTCCATTTCCCCCTCGTATCACCCCTCGTTCTCTCCCCTGCCTCTCCCTCTCTTTTCCAGCCTACACCTAATCTGTTCATCCTCCGTCTGTCTACCTCTCACCGCCATCGCTGTCCGTCCCAACTGTGGCTCTGTTGAATAAATGCATCAGTCACATGGAAGAGTTGATCCATAGGTCATTCTGCTCAGCGCCATATGGTCCAACTGTGAGGCTTCATAAAGTTTCTCAAGTCCTTCCACTGCAGCGAACGTTGTGTTTGCTGCAGGTACTCGACGAGGTTTAAGCATTACTCCATCAAAAGCTCTTTAATGCACGAGTAAATAAAGCAAATCTCCCAGACACCCTGTTTCCTCACATACAAGTCTGTAACGTGGAGTAGGGAGATCTTAGTTTTTACTAAATAACACACTGCAGGAATTAGATAAATCTGTGCAGTTTAGATCAGCTGTCTCCCGGCGTGTGCTTTCAGGTGATATGTGACAGATCTGTGTATATGATATATATAAACTAAGCGCTGGATGACTTTGTGGCGAGACAGTATGGATAAAAAGAAAAAAACTCTGACAGCCAATTATACTCAAGTCTGACACCGAGAAGGTTTAGGGAGGTGTTACGCACACAAAACACCATTTCTTTTTCATACAATAAACTATATGCAGACACTTTTTCACAAGTTTTTCGTGCGTAATTTTCCCGCATGATGCAACCTTTTACACGGCACCATTTCAGACAGGAACCTTTGGCTTGATAATCCAAGTAGCAGCTGCTCCTTTGATTCTGGTGTTATCGTCTGTGATAAGCAGCGCTGGTGTTTGCACCTGACCAACGTACTGTGATAATAAAAATGATCAAACTCAACCGCAGTCTGTCGCATTTCCTCTGCCTTCCTATAATTATTACAAACAAGTGGCCATTGTCGCTTTGACAAACACAGAAAGCACAATTTCCTGTGCAGCAGAGGATTTCTCCCAGGAAACAGGAACCCTCTCATTTGTGTTGACACAAGCGCATGTTTAAGCCCGAACCGGGTCGGGAGAGGAATATTGATTGTAAGGTATCAATCGGCACGAGTGGGAGAGCAGCAATTTCTCTCCTACTGCTGTTATTAATATCAAAAAGATGTGTCTCTTTGAGGAAATTGACAGAACTAAAAAAAAACCTGCAACTTCAATGGCAAAAGAGGGGACTTCCGTGTCCTGCACTACACAGTCTTTCACCTAATGAGAGTTTATTTACTGCTACACACACACACACACACACACACACACACACACACACAAACACACACACACACTCACACACATACACAAACACACAGAGCAAACAAAGTGTGCAAATGGCAAACATAGTACTCTTTTTACATACATTTTTCACGTTCTTTCCCTCTCACACATAAACCCATCGACACACGCGCCACACACACACCAAACCCCCTGCCCTACATTTATAAGACGCGGAGACAACCCACGGCGAGGAGCTTAGCACTCTGCCACAGTGACAGACAGCCGAGATCACCGTGTCATTCACACACTCACAATGAGCTGCATTTAAACCAGCGGAAGAAACATGGTGTGTTTGTCTTGTAAGCTCACACAAAAAGGGACCTGGTTAAGTTCAAATACAGTTGACACATTCAAGGGTGCACACGCACACACGCACTCACACATGAGAACTTAGACACGTTGAGACAAACCTCATGTTGTAAATCTCAACCCTTTTTTCTGCTACACACGTGCGCGCACGCGCACACACACACACACACACACACACACACACACTCCTCTTGAGCTCTGTGTTAATAACAAGCAGCAGGTTAATATGAGGGCAGCAATGGACTGAAGTGACCTCAGCCTACTGATTAGTCCAACTAGTCACAGTTATTAGCCAGCGTGTCATCTGGTACCAGCCGTTCCCAGTGCACCGCTAACCTGATGGCTCCTGCGGGCATGATACATTATGTAACCATTCATGGTGGGATGCATGGATGGAGGTGAGTTATTCAGGAAATGCCGCAATTTATTTAAGAGCTAGTGCAAGGCCACAGTCTGGTGATTAAGGGTTTTTCACTAAAGATAACTTTAACATGCACAGACTGTTGCCAAGAGCCATTTAGTGACAGTTTTTTCCATTTGCCATCTTTAGCCCTGCTACCAGCTTGGTTCTAGGAATGATGACGTTGGTTTGTGGGTTAGTTGGTCAATCCACCAGACTAAAATATCTCAAGATGGATTATCATGTAATTTCGTGCAGCCTTTCATGGTCCCAAGGGGATGAATCCCAATGACTTTTCCTCCAGCGTCACCACGAGGTTGACATGTGGATCAACATGTTCCAGCTTCCAACATGGCAGCTTGGACAGTGACCCTAAGCTTCAAGGATACTTTCTCCACCCCTCTAGCATCAGTTTTGCATTTGAAGGGCGACATGATCAAGTAAGAAAAATCATTTAATGTGCAATGAGGTTTGGTTGGGAAAAGATTACGCTTGCAGAAGTCTACCCACGCCGTTTAGGTAACTTTCATCATGTTATTTATGTAAGTTATCTTACTTTTGTTACATAACTAAAAGGTGCAACATGTGAGGATTGGCCACTTGTTAAATTAATTTTCAAAACAAATAGGGAACAGCATACCACCACCAGAGTAACTGCTAACTGCTGCTTACTGTTGCCCTTACCCTGTTGCTAGTTAGCTCAGTTAGCCATGCAGCTAGTGGTTTAGGGACTAGGGGAGTGTTAAGTGTTTACACCTTTAGCACAGGAGCTTTGGACCAGAATAGGCTGGAGGTGGCT
This sequence comes from Diplodus sargus, assembly GCA_903131615.1. Lineage (NCBI taxonomy): Eukaryota > Metazoa > Chordata > Actinopteri > Spariformes > Sparidae > Diplodus > Diplodus sargus. The sequence continues at coordinate 4,072,563 of CAEMYA010000161.1, forward strand.
AGTTAACACGCTAACTTCAATAGATATTGTTCATTCTGTACTCCTGCAAGAGAGGGGCACCTTCAGAAATTAAGTGTACAGCTCCTGACCAGGTTTCTGTATTCAGTGTGTTGTGAGTGAGAACTAGCTAATGTATAGACAGTCATGGGATTTGGTATCTTCTTCATGATGTTAGTGTGTTGATTGTTGAGTTTAGTTTGGATTTTAAATCATCATTACTATTATTTGTATATATTTTTTCTGTTTAAAAGTCTGTTACTTTCCATGTTTTTTCTTTCTGAGACAGACACACTTAAAAAATGAGATGCTGCATCTCAGGCGATTTATCCTGAAATTACAGGCTAAATTGATTTATTGATTAAAATGTAGTCATTATCCACTCATTCTGATGGCAATGGACAGCTGGATGATAAGATAATTTTCATTTTGGGGTCCTGTAATTTAGAAAAGATAAAACAACAACTTCTACTGCCTCACAGAGCTGCAAGCAAGACTGTAAACTCTTGATTTTCCAGTCCTGAAGACACTTACCATGAATATTACACCATGTGGCCAACGTCCAACAAGCAAATGACAGCAAGTATATCCTGCATCCAGTAATAAAGACACTTTTCAAGGGAAAAAAAACAAATTGCTGGTAGTATTTTGGTGAAATGCTTAAAAGCCAGTACTCACCACAAATTACACTTCTCTTATTCATGACTGACATCCTAATCAGGGATATTAACGTTCTAATCCGCAAAGATAATACATGCATTTGTGATTTCCTGACCAATTAAGTTGGTACGATACGTTTTTGAAAAGGAAATGCTGGTTGAGCAAAAGGTGACTTCCTGCCAGAGCAGCTAGCCAAATTGACAGAACTGGCAGCCACAGTCCAAGAAGCATTTGGCAGGTGGCTAACATTTGCTTGCTGTGACTTGTCCTGAGCTCCTGGCCTGTGGGGAGGGATGTGGAGGACAGGAGACAATTGACTTGAAAACACTGTAATCATGCCCCAGGGGTGCTCGGGCCATCAACCTGAACAGGCGCTTTTCTTTTCTTTTCTTTTCTTTTCTTGATAATATTGAAACAGCTCCACATTTCCATCATGTGATAACACTGATAACCTTTATGTAATCACCCATATTTAATCAAGTCAGGCGCACTTATTGGCACTCTGTGTCAAGAAGCTAATTAAACTCAAAAGAATATTGTGTTCCAGTGAATTTTATTTCATTTCTCTGGTATCACAGTATTTGCTCTGTCACAATGTAATGTATGCTACGATTAAAAAAAGATGTAAAAAATATTATAATAGACAGTTCAGTTTCACCAACTCTGAGATGAATATGGTGTATCTGGACAGATTTTGATCCTCTGAGACATTTCCAAGCAATAACCTTCCAGTGTTCGTCAATTGTAGACCCCCTGTAAACTGGATAAATATTGGACAAAGGCTCCATGAAGTGTTCACTCATAAAGCATAAATTGTACAAACAGTTTGTACTTTTTTCATCTTGGACGAAATTTCTCCTGGAACAAACGTGAGTCTTGCAACATAAAATGTCAACACAGTAGATCTTAAAAAACACTCATTTTAGGATTAATTTGGCACTTGTCAAACTTAACAGCAGGTTTGAACGGTTGATAGTGTTCGCGTATTTAAATCGAGAATTTCCATCACGTTTAATCAATATCAAGCAAACAGTGACGTGTTTAGGATAGTGTTCAGAACAGAAATGAGTGAGAAACTCGGTTTTCTTTGTCCTTGTTTGACACGGAATGAAACCAAAACCCACCTGCTTGCAGTGTACTTGGTATTTCTTTTTAATTCACTTATTTTGGCTTCTATCACTGTCACGAGAGGATTTTTATACGTGTATTAATTACTGATCTTGGCTTGTACCGCCTGCTTTGGTGCCGCTTTAATTGGACCAACTGGGCTTTTCAGACCCTCAATATGATCTTATGATATATGCTATTTGGTGAATACTTTCATCCCAGGCTTCCCTGAGCTGCCTACATTTTTACTGTTTTGGCCCCGGCTGGATTTGGACCCTACAGTCACTTTGGCAGTGTGACTGTGATTCTGTATGGAGCTACGTCACGCTGTATCAACACATCACTCTCTGAGGACCCATGAAAAGAGCAAAACTCGCTAATAAAAATGCTCAACGCCCCTTTAAAAACATGTTAATTGTTTGCAACACATTTGTTCTGACACGTTCAACTTTGACTAATTAAATTTTTTTTTTACAATCTGCACAAATTGTATTTAAAAGTGCTGTCTGCTGCTTCGCACTAATCCGGTGGTTGAAAGTTATGTCTTAATCTTTTGATCTCATCCTTAGGCAAAAATGTCCAGCAGCCTGTCGCTCTCTCCTGTGTGTGTATGTGTGTGTGTGTGTGTGTGTAACAAAGTCACATTTCCTGCACGCATGTATCACTCAGTATACCGAGCTGAAACGCATAAAGACAGACAGATGAATGGGATGGAGGCAACATGAAAGTCGCATCAATTGCTCAGCTGATCAATGGAAGCATGAATGTAATAGGTGGAAGAAAGGTAGCGATGGTCTAATCTGATAAGGCCGATTCTAGTTAGTGTTGCTGTCAGTCTCTTCCTAGAGGGTAAAAGAGTGGAGACAAAAGAGAGTAAGGAAGAGAAGGGGAGCTGAACGCCTGTGAGCGACGTGTCTTTATAGGATGCCTGTGCTGTGCAGTTAGTAGTGTTATCAACACCGAAATCAATAAATGATGAACCCAGTGGCTGAACATAGATTGGATGGGGATAAATGAAAGTCCTACACAAACAATGTTAATTTATCGATAGAAATGAAATGAATTGCTTACTACTTTGATAATCGATTTATTCCTTCAGTCATTTGCAAGTTCCAGCTTCTTAATGCAAGGATCTGCTGCTTTTCTTTGTCATGTCATTAATAATAGTCAAGCTCGGAGAGTAAAAAGAATATTACGCATTGAGGATACAAAAAAAGTATCAATTCAGGTGAAGTTACAGGGGAAAACGATGTTATTAGATTACAGATGCATTCAGTAAAAAGGAGATTACAATTTTGAAATAAAGATATACAAGTGTGCAACCATGCACTTACACTAATGACAGTCTCACACAATGTCACTCTGGTCTGAAGTGAAACCTGTGGATTGTATTGTTACATAAAATCTACTTTCCTCTTTCTCAAATCCATAGAGTTGTTCAAGGAAAGCAGCCCTGGTTGAGATGTGGAGATGTTAAAATCAGACAGAAATAAAAGCACATACAGTACAGACTGTGCTACAGTGTTGCAGCACCCCCGGCTGGTAGCTTTATGGTCGTGCATCTAAAATAAAGGAAGATGCGTCATGTTTGACCAATCAGTAGGCTATGACAGTGTCCTTAACTGGAGCAAGATTGAAGAACACTGGGCTTTGTATAATCTGGTTGATCAGTGACAACATGAAGACATTTTTCTCATTTCCATCATAATGTCTTAGGACTGCGGGTCTCAACCTTTTTGGCCTCTGGAAACATCTACTTGAGACCCCTCACACAGATTATAGCTCCAAGATTCTGAGGATGTCCGCTGTATGACAGAGGGATCAGGAATGTCAGTGCAGATATAAACGTGGTGCACATTGTACTTTCAGCCAACCTGCAACGAGAGGAAAACCAGACAGGGTGTTCGCTGATTAAACTACAGGTGACTGTAACCCTGTGATAAGAAGAAATTATCACAGGAAAACTTTTTTTTATCAGTCTAAGTTGAAGCTGACCTTTAATTTGACGGTGCCACATGAGAAAGAACAAGGTGAAGCTCTAATCTGTAACATGGACGGAGCCTGAAAATACTTTGATTTACTTCACTAAGAAAATACAGATAAAGGTCCATCTCACAGGTGTGGCAGATCAAGAAGCTGATTAAACAGCAAAATGATTGCACAGGTGTGTTTTGGACAGCTGAGAATTACAGGCCACACAATCGCACAATGCCACATGTTTTGAGGGAGCGAACACAGGAACGTCCACCAGAGCTATAGCAAACAAACGCAGGCCGCATTTTAATTAACTGTGACCCACTGGTGGACCATTCATCCTCCATCTCCTCCTCATGTTGCTGCATGATAACGCAGGGCCCCATGTTGCAAGGACATGGAAAATATTTTGGTTCTTGTATGAATGACTGAATGCCCACCAGAAATGTAAGTCATTGAGCATGTTTAGGATGCTCGGGATCGACGAGTCAGGCCATTGAGCACTTTTTTCAAGATAAAACTGCACATTTCAGATTGGCCTATATTCGTACTGCTGTGCACCAATCATGCTGTTTAATCAGCATCTCGATATACTATATATTACTGTACAATAAAAGTCTCATATCTTTTTATTTTAGTGTTGAATATTCCTGTTGATTGTATTATTTATATAAAATAACTGCTTCAGGGGGGCTTAGACGTGCACAGGCAACACGGTTGTGGATTAAACTAGAACGACATCAAGACAAAATGTGATGTCAGTTTCTGAGTTTCATCTCGATTATTGTAGCCAATCAAATTCAAGATAATGATATTCCTGCAATGTGTATAGAAAATTTGAAAAGAATGCGCACCATCAGTCAACTTCATGTTTTACTGTTTAATGTGGTTTTTTGGCAAATAAAAATGAGTACAGGAAGGCTGAGAGAGAGTCTGTGACCATAACTGTTCGAAAGTGTGGAAACACACAAAACAAACACTTACCATTAATAAATAGGGAAAAGTCAACCAGATGAGCTGATAAACAACACATCCATAAGGCCTCACATCTATACTGGAATACACACACGCCATCATCAGATGTCTATTATTGACACAATATCAATATTAGATTTGTTAATATCACTGTTATCGTCAGTGCCGATGTATCAAGACATCCCTCTGTTAAGAACAAGATAAAGCCACACATTCAGAGTATAATCCATTTGTTTATTAAACACTTAATCATCTGTTTAATACATCAGTACATCAGAATGAGCTTTAGCTGCTCCGTCACAAACAGACTGTGGTACTGTGAGCTTATATTGTCGTCAAATCCCCAACATTCAGTCTCTGATAGTGCAGAAAAGAAATGTTTGGGCCACTCATGAGGTGAACGTAAAGCAGAAGAAGAATCCCTTTAATTAAACGAGCGAACCGATTCATAGAAAAACAGCATGATGTAGAAGATGACGGTGAGATACATTCTGTCAGACCACTGCTTTTTCGAAACTGCTGTTGTGCTATTAAAAAGAGGTGGTGTCCTTAAAACACTGATTGTCTATAGAAGCGACGCATGACCGGAGATAACAGAGCGACAGATTACATGACCACCAACTGTGATTAGCAGCTAAATAAGTTCTTAAGGCAAATGCTTTCAGGCTTATTGTTGAACAGTCAGTGAACCCGTTTCATGAGAAAACCCCTTCGAGACACTCCCTCCATCACTTCTGCATATTTCTACTTCCCAAAACACCCAACCGTGACCATCATCAGTCTCTGTGCTCTTTCGAAAACTGCTTTCAGACAAACATTTTCCATCTTTTCACAGAATCACAAAACCCACCACCCAGATCACTTCCACTCACAGTTAAACATACAGTTTAAATGGTTAAAAATGGCAGGAGGTGAGTTGATTTTAATCAAACACTAGACCGATGAACGCCCCTCGATTTACTCATGTCTGCAGTTTGGGGTAAGGAAGTGATGTTTGTCATGTTACCTGCTGAATGGTTGTGTGGAAAAATCCAGTGAAAGAATAATAAAATCTCTGCGCCTACGCTCCCAAATATCTCGTCTCCAAACGCTGCAACCCCTGCCGACAAGAACTTAAACATGACCGGTCTCAATACAGTATATTTTATGCCGTCACCCGACAACATGAGCGGACAGTTTTGAGATCAGCAACTGAGAAAAATGTTAATAATGTTTATCAGAGTCAACCAGAGAACATCACTCTAAAATCATCTATAACAATTCCATAAACTTCTTATTTATACAATTGAGAACTTTTTTTGTTCTATTCATTTCCGCTGCAGAATCTGGAAACAAAGACTTTTCTAAAAGGCTCAAATCTACTGTACTTCTAAAATGATTTGTCTGATAAGTCAGTCCTACACGTCGATAGGCTGAAGAAGAAGCGCTTTGGATCACAGGATAATGCTACAGCTGCACGGATCGACAGGAATCATGCATTTCACTGCTTACGACATCAAAGCACATTGAGGAGGAAAAAAAAAACCGACGAGATGCAGGTCACCTCAGACACTTGGAGGAAGTTCACCGTATAGCATACTGTACATGCTGTGTGTTCATTATGCTGTTTGGCAATAAAAGATTTCCTGAATAAATGTTCACCTGCAAATAGAAAAAGGTTCGGTGACCGCATCTGTATCGTCTGGGCTAAAACTTATACACATCCATTGAACCAGGCAGTGTTCTTTAGTCTAAAAACAAACAAGTGTTGACTAATGAGTCAACTTGGATTACAGACGTACACTGTAATACGATAGGAGCATGGTTTTTTTTTAATTATAAAGTTCTAAAAGTAATCTTCTCATGCTAGTATGTCTAAGCACATGATGGCACAGTCTATAAACATACAGTTAAACTCTGGTGTTAAATTGGAGGCAGCTGATGTATAAATCCATCACCTAAACCTGGAGCCTGCTTTAAAGCTGCTGTAAGCATTATTTTTCTTATTAAATAAGTGTAAAATACCTCTATATTCAAAGAGTAATCACTGTTATAGAGTGTTTGGTGAGTAACCCATGTGTCTCCTCCTCCTGCTCATGCAGTAAAAGAAAATTTATTTTTCTGGTTTCCCCTGCACAATTTATCCAATCAGGACAGAGTACTCCATAAAGAGGCGGTCCTGTCTGCTCAGAGAACAGGCAGTGGGCAGGATCCTCCTGTTCTGGCAGAATGGCAAGAAAGCTACAAGTTCAAGCGACTTATACTCCAGGTAAAATGCTTAAAGAAAAGAAAAAGGCAAAGTGAGCTGCCTTTAAAAAAAAAAAAAGGAGACATGCAAGTGGGAGAGGAGGGAGGAGACTGCCAAACAGAAGTTAGCTCAAACGATGAAATTGCTTACAACAGCTTTACTGCAGCTAACTCAAGAGCAGATTTCCTTTAAAGGGATTTAAGCAAAAAAGGAAGATATCAATCATTTGTGTAACTGTGTCTTTTGGCACCCACTCCAGTGCACTGGAGGCGAATTGAAGGTCCAGCATGTAGGATTAAATGCTTATTTGGCAATGACGTTGCAGGTTGAAGGCTGCTCACTTCACCTTGCTGCTAAAAACACACACACAAAAAAAAGCAGCAGACATGGCAGTGCGACCTGGCGGACTCTGCCGCGGACATTCTCAGGTAGCGAAAACAGAACGATCATTAGTTTCCGGTGATTATAAACTAATGAAAACATCACACATCCAACTTTTCTGTGCATATGTCCCCCCTTAATCCTACACACTGGACCTTTACAATTTGTTTATGGATTCAGAAATTCAAACACAGAATTTAAAATATTCAACAAGAGCTTAGTCCGTCACACCATTTATATATACATATGCTGTATACGCGAGTGTGTGTGCGTCTGCATGTAAATGTACATATTCAAACTCTCAATTGTGTTAATAAAGAAAGCTTTTGTCATCCAAGTGCGTCTGTCATTATAGCAGTCCTATACCCTTTTATATCATTCAAACTTTGAAAGCATATATAGATGCATATTTTGTATTTAAGGTCAACTGAATCCTGTGTGCTTAAGTTTCCAAAAAAAATCTAGTTGGCATAATGTGACTCTAATTACAATTATTTGGCATTGCAACTGGTATGGAACATTTTCAGGGTTTTGTCTGTTTGTTTTTAGGCAAAAAATCCAACACATGTTAGAAGAAAAAAATATATATATTTTTGCTGAGAACTCTGAGTTCTTAGGAACAAATAATGACATCTCATGTCACCGTGGAAGTTTCTGGTCTGAATATCACCTCATGTTAGAAAAAAATCTAAACAAAAATATACTAATTGAGATAAGCGGTAAGTTATAATTTTGAAAAAATGGTTCTCAGTGCTGCAGTTTGTTTTCACAATAATTAGGCTCCAGCCGCTAAACGCCAGTATTTTCAAAGCAGGACTTCAGTTTGTTTGTGCGTTAAGTCTTTCGTAACTTTCTCTATGTACATTGTGCCTGTATATCTCACATACAGTTCATCACTGCATTTATTATCAAGTAAACTAACTACTTTCTAGCAGCTACACATACATCTGGGCATCAATTTAGTTGTTAATTTCATTCGCAAGATGAGGCTAGACATTTTTTTTTCTATCCGACACGATGGCTCTCCAAGCAAGGAAAAACAATTAAACACCCTGAAACCAAAGACATATGATTTGTGTGACTGTAGTATGAACGCTCCCTCGCTGTGTGTCGTCCCGTCTCTCCCAGCAGGGGGCAGTGTTGGGCCGTCAGGAGCCTCCATCCATGCAGGGAGACTAACTGGGGGAGAGGTCGCTGATCCCATCAACGTGAAATATTCCTCCTTGTTTGTTACGGTTGCAGCTTTTGCTTGTTCGCCTCCCACTTCTAATCTCAATCTCACACCATCTTGACGACCCTTAAACACTCAGCAACAGATTCATGACACAGTTCTGGTTCGAAACTCAAATAAAAACGCAAAGTCTGGGTGCCTCTTCAGTAAGACTGGGAGTCTGTGTGGGCACATTGATGGATAACCATCTCTAGAAGTGGCTTTTGCACTTTGCACCACTAAATTCCAACAAAAAAAAAAAAAAAAATCAAGTGCGACCTGTGTTTTTTCTACAGGTTGAATCATTTACTTGAGTTGAATTCCCCTCATCTTTAAAAAAAAGAAACACTCCGTCTCACAGTTACACACCTTATCCAAACAGCTCGGGAACAGGAAGAACTGGAGGTGCGTCCCAAATAGTCCACGTTGTTCCGTTGCCGTAGCTTTCGAGGTCAAATGCCAAACCTCCGAAGACCTTCTACGCAAGGAGGGATTCTGTCGTGGCTCATCTCAAACTTATACCTCCTCCATCACCTCCATGACAATCGTCCTGGGTCCGGTTAGGATCAGGTTGCTGACGGCCCGGTAGTCCTGAGAGAGGACGTTTAGGCCGTTCACCGACACCACAAACTGACACACCTGAAGAAAGACGCAGAGAGACAGGGGTGGGATGATTAATACGAAGTCACTGATGTTCTTAACTTTCACAGCAAGTTTGAATGGAGTCTAACAGAGGCACAGCAAGACGTGAGAGGAGAGGGCGGTACGGGACTCCCACTGAGAATCTGTTTTTTAGTAACTGCTCAGCTGATGTTTGCCAAGTTTCTATGGACATTTAACTGCCTTTTCACCATGTAACTGTGGTGAACCTTGACAGAGGCTTACTGTGTCATCTGTATTTAGCTAATTAGTTCTGTTCATATGCTAAACCTTAGCACGTCACAACTGACATAATGAGGGCCTGTTATGAGGGTTACAGTTTGTCATTTTTTGGGAGACATGTTCGTTAGCTGTCTTGCTGAGAGCTTGATGAGACTATTATAAACACCTTCATGTCCGGACAGTGAATATGTATTTGGACCCCGCAGACGATTAATCTAAGGTTGGTAAGACTGGGACCAGGGGAAAACCAGCTCGCCCGGTTCTGCTCCGCTATAACAAAAAAGCACCTCTTCAGCTCACTGCTAAACATGCCATGTCTTGTTTTGTTTTAATCTGTGCAAAAACCAAAATGTGCCATCATAGAGTCCCCATCTTGTATCTCGCGCCTGGCAGGAAACGGATAAGAGTGCTATCAGCCTTCTCATCCAACTCTCGGCACGCGAATAACCCATTGCCCAAAGGTCAAAATGAACTTTATTAGTTCAGTTGTTTGCTTTCATGTTGCCCAGAGAGTTATATTTCATCTGCCTGATATCAGACTGACCGGTCATCCCATTAAACTCATTCTCATTCTCTAAACTCTTCAGTCTGACATCCCCTCCGCTTTACAGATTTCCATCAAGGAGGGGCATTCGTTTTTCCTCAACATATCATTGGAGATAACATATAAACCCGAACCTGATTTTTGAGACGACTCGCAACATGTTGCGACATTTTTAAAAGTGGAGCGGAGCGGAGTGAAAACAATTTACCATGCTGAGCGATAAGAGAGGAAATGCCATGGGGGGGGGGCTATTCGAGGCCAAGCATCTCATCTGTTTGATCAAAAGCTTGACATTTTTGTTATTATTTTTAAGAGTCAAACCAGTACACTGATGGTGTTGCCTGACGTAAATTACAGTAGGTACAACATGGCATCCTCCCCCGGTCACGCATGGACCTCCCCGGTCGTTTTTTTTTTTTTAACCGCTGCTCTGATAGGAGATAAGGGCTTGTTGCCTGAGCCGCCTTCTGCTCTTGTGACAGGGTGCAGCAGTTTTCTGATGTGGTTTAGTTTGGGTTTTTTCGCAAGTGATTACAGGCGCACGCTCACACACTCACAGATACACAGACACGCAGGCAAGCACACTCCCCCATTCACTGGCTGCCAAACGTTTACAAAAGTCCTGCAAGATGCTTAAAAGAATCCTGATGCATGTCAGCGAGAACAAAAGCACATAATCATTCGGATATTTATACTGCCTATAAATCAGGGAAAGTGCTGAGTGATGATGGAAGAAAAACTTTCACAGATGTGTTTCATGGGCTTCTGACTCAGGAAACATCCAACAGGGAGCAGCTATTGAAACCCGGCCTGTTCCTTACATAAACCGCTGTTACATGCATGCAGACAGAGATTGCTATTTTGGGTTATTGGGTTTTACAGAAAAAAAAAATGCTTATAAATCTTTTCTAGCCTTCTTAACTGTTTCGGGGGGGAAAAAATAGATGAAAAAAGGATGAGAGAATACGGGAAAAGACAGATTAAGAGTGATAGAGGAACGGAAAAAAGAATCCCAGACTGTTAATCCTGCGCTGTGGAGGAATTTCACTCAGGCTCACTGTAATCACGTCTAAACCTCTGCAGCCCATATAATATTCCCACTACTTGCAAAGTACTCTCCTTCATGCACAACTCGCTTTCCTTCAACATTTCCTTTCAATCTCTTCTACTCTCTTCCAACACCTCCCCCTCTCTTCACTCCCACCGATACCTCCCCCTCTTTTCTCTCCCACCGATGCTTCTCTCCTTTCAGGCTGTGGGGTTGTGTTAGTCTTGGCTGGGGCCCAGCTGGACTGAAAGACTCCTTGCACTCAGAGGGTTAAAATCACTCTTGCACAGAGAAAAAGGAAGAAAAAAAAAGAGACGCAGAAACGGGCATAAAGAGAAGACGTAGAGAAAGAATAATAACACATGTGGCGAGGACATGCAGCGATAACAGAAACAGCTGTATGCTATGTAGAGAACATTTGATTCTTTCTAAAAACACAGAGGTGATGGACCTGAGGCCATATTTGCATGTACGTCGCTTGAGGAATCAGAAGGCCGGAGAAACAATAGCTGGTTAAACTGAAACCACACACTGTAAAACTGGGTTCCCTGTCTGGTTTGGTGAAAAAGAAAAAGTTTGACATTTCTGGAAAAATTGTGCTCTTGCTAAGAGAGACATAAAAGATTGAAACCACTCCCATCTCTGTCTGTTATGCAGAAAGATACAGCAAGTAGACTTCTCGCTTTGCGCAGCATAAAGACTGGAAACAGAGGAACGCAGCTAGCCTGCATTCTGTTCAGTGGTAAAACAAAATCTGCCCATCAGCATCTGCGGGAAGTCATTGTGGGTTTTTAATGATCTATGAGTCCCTGCACACTTTAATGTCCTGTCAAAACATTCAACCACTATGGTCGCTTTCACTGAGTACAAGCAGAGAATCCAGATGCATGTTGCCAAATGACACTTCCATTAATGTTTTTAAATGAAAAATGGTGGCTGCGTCGACAACAGTGATGACCAAAAGAGAAAAGGAGAATTACTTGGAGTGATTTGAATATCAATGGAAAACAAGAAGGAAAAAAAGGGAAAAATATGAAACTTTACGACTGACCAGTTCGGCTCTGAATTTCAGTTTCAAATCACAACACAGTCACAGTGGAGACAAGAGTAGCCTCACGATGTAAATGCTTCTCCGCTCCGATTAAATCAACTGCTCGGACTGAAAGATATCTGATCAAAACACTAAAAGTCAAACTGATCGTCCAAGAGCGAGACAGACAATAAACCTGCTGATTACTCACCGATCAACAAACTGAACGTCAAAGGAAATTGATGTGGTAGAAACCTTTTTAAGAATATATTGTTAGACAGCAACAACATGCAACACATGCCACAAAAGGTCATCGTTGCAAAGGCCATGCTGCTCTGATCTGGAGGAAGTTTAGTTCCGAAATGGCTTTTAGCTCATTATATAAACACATTATATGTTTCAATCTAATCCATAAAGAAAACTAAATGAAAAAACTACAAGTCGTGTTTTTTACAGTGATTTGTGTGCTGGACTGTTTCTCGGGCAGCAGCAGTGATTTCCTGGGGTCTGCTGGTTGCCTGGCAACCTCACAGTGAACACAAGACTCCGGGAGAGTTTCAGCCACAAAGAGAAAACGCTGATAAGAACTATTTCACAATATTTCTAACTTAACCTTTAAGAGAGTCAGATAATTAAGTATTGAATGCTTGTTCGAACTGATCATAATATGTCTTAAGCATAATGAATGCGCTCAAAACGGTTATTAAAGATTTTTTTTAAAATCCTGCATAGAAATGATCTCACAGATAGTATAATAGTACTTGGAGATTACAGCCTGCAACAGTCACTGATTCATCTAAACTTCAACTTTTATAATCTTTAGATGTTCAAATTTAGGGGTTTAAATCTTTAAAATGGAGGGACTGAATGAATAATGAATGAAGAGACTCCGACGATTATATATCCATGTGGTACAGCTAACGTAACGGAGCTTTACTGTTCAGTGCCCTCACACATAAGAGAACACACAGTACAGTACAGGACGCACAAATGGACAGTAAGTGAGACAAACACACATCCTGCTCCACCTGCCGCCTTGCAGAAGTGCATTAGAAGAAGCTCTAACAGCTACGTAAGTGCTCAGGTCCATTACGGTCCGGACGATGCTGATGTGTACGTCAGTATGCTCTGGGAAAAAAAAATGCAAACAGAAAGGCGAGAAGAGGCTCAGGATGTGTTTTACTACCTCCCTCCCACAGGTCAATGGGTGTGAGTTTCTCTTTTGGCCTTTTGCCTGGACCGCAGTGCCAACACCTCACAGCGTGACATTCCCTCTCCTGGATTGTGTTACTGCTTAATTGCACATCAATAACACTGCTCAGGTGAAGTGGAACAGGACTTCTAGGAACTCCTCACAGATTAACCGCTGCGCGTTGCTGCACACCAGGAATTTAATCTACAGTGACGATACCGAGAGATAAATCTCATATTCCTGACCGGACATTCTGGTCCTGATTTGATTTATGCCCTCAGCTCATAGAATGTGTCGCTACCTTAATAAAAAAACTAAACAACAAACACAGAGGTGGAAATGAAGAGCTCTCGAGTAAAGGCATGAAAACACACACTTTATGAGGCCGCCTTTATAACCGAGTGTGAACCATGACACGCGTTTCCATGGAGATAAATTATGACCGCTGACAGTAACCAGAGCAGAAGTGATATTATTTCCACTGACCGTTTCCTCTTTCAGCGCTCACTGATGCTCCTCTACCTCTGCCTCCTCCTTCACCCTCTTCTTCACTCTTCAGCTCATGTGTCCTCTCTCTCTCTCTCTGAGTAATATCCTGTCCTTTACTTAGTTGGCAGATTTTAGTTTAGCCGCCACAATGGGGAAGAGGCAGAAGCTTTGGTTTATCTTTTTTAAGGTCTGTCACGTTTGGGCTTCCATAAAGCCTGAGGAAACATTCTAATGCTCACTTTATATTTCCCAGAGTCTCGAAATGATCACATGCTTAATAACTTCACGTTTCCTTCCTCTCCCGTGTTTCTTCTCAGAATCGTCTGTTTCTCCTTTTTTTGTCCTCCTCTCTCCGCGTTGTGGTTTAAGTCCCCGTGCTCGGCATTCCCAGGATTCCTCGCTGCCACTCTGCTTACATACCTTCATGCCAGCGGTGGCAGCGGAGCCACCATTACCCTGTTTTCCTTCCCGCTTTTACAGCTACGCTCTCAGCTCCCGTCCTCAAACATCCTCCTCGCACAGGCCGGAGTGACAGGAAGCGTCCCTCCGCTCTACTCCTCTTCCTATTCCTTCCATATTGTTCTCTTTCATTTTTCTCTTACACTTCTCTTGCACTCCATGGCGCTTGAGTATAACAACAAGGATATTTAAGAGCAGATTCCGAAAAAACTGCAGTTCCTCACCTTACTTCATCTACACTACAATGAGTTCATTTAAGCTACACACAGTGACGTCCGCCCTCCTCTCTTCCTCCAAACCTGTTAAAACTCTCTTGAGACTCTCCAAAGTGTCAGTAAAATTAATTCATTGTGATGCTGAGCACGAGCAGGATCATATTTTTTTCACGTCCAAATATTTTTCCCACAACAGATGAAGAGATGGAGGAAGGCCTCCATACGTCTCTCCTGTTCTCACCTTCATGCCAGCAGCGGCTGCGGGTCCACCAGGGTCCACCGCCTGAATGTGGCAGGGTTTACTGCCTCGCACCACGAAGCCCCAGCCCACAGCGTCGCCTACAATCTGAGGGACAAAGGAAACACACATTGAGACAATATGGCATCTCAATGCCTGTGTTGACATACATCGTAATATTTTAACATTCCTCTGAATATGTTTTATTGATAAAGGTCATGTAAAAAACATATTTTGTTTAGATACTCTCAGCTTCATTCTGCATGCATCATTTTCTGAGTGAGACAAATACTGAAATTATTCAGATTTTAGGAGCATTATTTGGACATGTACGCCATGCATTCAGAATGTGTGCGTCAACTGGGGTTTTCACCACAGTTCACAACACACCTGCTCCTGTGTGTTTAAAGTGAGCTTTGTGAGTTGCCATGGATACACAAACCAACTGGCAATCTATTTGCAAGGCCGAGGTACACAGGCCCATATTTCTGGTCTCTTTTAAAACATCATGACTAGAAGGCTCGAATAGCAACAGGTTTTTTGATTTGTGCAAACATCACATCCCCGATGTTTCCAAGACGGTGGTTGACGGAATGAAAAAGGAAAGCATATTTGGAATACTTTTGTTTATTTTGGGAAAAAACAGATTATTTTGTACAGGAAGTAGTTGCTGTTTTGAATGCACACAGTTAGAATCTGACCTGAGCCAAAATTTGCATCTGTTAGAGATTTGTGGTTACAGCTAGTGAGTGGACCACATGGTTAGATTCTCTCTATTTTATCTTGTGTCGATGTGGTGATCACGTTATCCGCGACAAAGTGCAGAGTGAAACTTGTGAGTGTGAGTGTGTGTGTGTGTGCTTGTGCCTGAGGTACTTATGTATCTATAAGTGTGTGTGTGAGGGGGGAATATGTGACCCTGAGCATGGCTGATGACATCCATGCTGAAGTGGTCTTTGTTTGAGTATTTTTGCGTGTATGTGTATGTGTGTGCATGTGTGTGTCTGTGTGTGTCCTACAGTGAATGTCTTCTTCAGAAAAGGTCCTCCTGGTGTCTGCAGCTCCTCTGGACTCACTTGTCTTTTCAGAACTGTTGAGAAAAACACAGAGACAACGTTATTTACTACTATTATAATCGGGCATGACCGTAAACACATGGTTAGTGCACACACACGTGCACGCTGAAACACACATTGTACTGTCACTTAAATAGTGTGTATGCACGTGTAGGAAGCGCTAACGTCAGTCACATGCTAACAGGGCCTGGAGGCCCGCTGCTTCCTGAACCAGTACAGCTCCCCTTCCCCTACCCCAACTTCCCCTGTCCGTTACTCACTTCAGCATGACTCATACTGGCTTTAAATGGACTTTTGTGTCCCGAAAATTATCTCTTTAACTCCAGTTTCAATTTACCCTATAATCATACAAATGATGAAACATCTGACAAAACGAAGAGCTGGGAGGATGTTGCGGACTTGTCAGCAACAAGAAGAGCAACAAGAATAAAAAATTCATACATGCACACACGATCGTCACACATTAACTCGTCATATCAAAGAAGAAAGTGTGCTGAGATTGTTCACAGGTCTCACACGCTTCGGACCAACATATGCAGTATTGAAGAGTGAGCCAAAAAAGAAGTCTCTCTAATGTTTTGTCTGGTTTTCAGTCAATTTCAATCAATCAGTACGTTGCATTTCTGCCGCCCACACACCTATCTAACATCTTAACTTCTAATTAACTGCTTCATTCTTGCCATTCAGTCTGCTTCCTGTTTATTATTAGTCCTTTAAAAGGGAGGTGACTCTTAATCAAATCACAAATGATTACCTTGCTGAGGTGTGTGGATTAAGATATCATCTGACTATAATGGTTTACAGGGACAAGGGTGATGCATTAATGAATGAAACTCTACTTTAGGGGCTATAAACTGAGCACTGAAATTGAGTAATGCAGTGTTTTTCCAAGTTAAATGAGGAATGACAAAAAAAACAGAATCAACCAATAACATGCACTGCTTTATAAAAAAACTGAGCATCAGCAGCAGTTTAGTTATGTGTGTCGAAACCAAGATGAAAATGTAGGTAAAAGTATGCTGAATAAACCTTTAAGGGCTAAAACAGACACATTTGCTTCTCCCCACACAGCCCTGAGATCACAGCCTCCTCCGCAGCCTGTTGGCCTGTGTGCACCGAGCAGCGTGTGTGCGCTCTTGACTAATCACTCGTGGTCTGTGCTGGACTTCATTGTAATCTGATAAGCGAGAGGGGCTTGAAGTGAGAGAAACCTTTTATCCTCTTGATCTGGACATTTCAATAATCTCTGTGTGGAAATCCTGATCTGATCTACGGGTCAACTTGTTTTTAAAAACCTCATCTGCTGCGCCTACTTCCCATCAGAGACCAACATCCTTTATTTAAACTGTCTGGTTTCATCAACACCGCCAAGAAATGACAACCGTTCGCACCTTCCGATATGACTGTGTCATATTTTTGGACTTCTTATCTTCCCACACCACTACCAAGGTTTATATGAGGCAGAGGGGAACTTTGTTTGTGTGTGTGCATGTGTGCCTTCCTTTTCCTGTTCATTGTGTATCGAGTGTGTGTGAGTGCTCATGTTGAAGGGGCTCCGTCGCTACAAAGAGACTCTGTCAAGGACTCAGCTTGGATTAGACACATCAAGGGAAACCTCACAGTTGTAAGGACACACAAAGCAAAAAATACACACACGCACACACACACACACACACACAACCTCAAAAGGCTTCACTTCTTCATTCAAATCTTTACTCAGAAGTTTAAGCAGTCCACATGATCATACCTTCCTACAAGCAGCACATATTTATCTTCCTCTGTAGATAAAACGAGTCCACTGAGCCTGTCTTTTCAACATTTCTTTTTAAGTCCACTAAAATAAAGAGAAGCAAATGTACAACTGTCTGAAAGAACACATCTAAGGTATAACTGATACGTTAAAATCACTTCATGTTAGAAGTGTGACAATGATCCAAATCCACATTACGTGGAGAAAAAAGTCCTTTAAGAGTTGGATTTGAATGAATGTGATACATTAGTAATTTCAGAGCTGTCCCTGAATGCACCGTGTAGCACAGTTTTCACGTTTTGAAACGAGAAGGGAGTCCAGTTTCAGTTGTTGTCCTTTTAAAGAGAGAGGTGACGATACACAGCATAGTTTTCTGACAGGTTAATGTGACTCGGATTAAAAGTGAGATCTAGTTGGGAACGGCGTCGGGCAGTGTTACTTTGAATGTGACTTGTTGTGTTACAGCATTACCCTCATTACCAACAGACTAAGAAACTGCTTCTACCTGAGAGCTGTGACCTCCATCATCCCCCATAATGAACAATCCCACCAACAGAAACTGCAGCAGCGGTGGACATACTTGCACTATTTTGCACCACCACTGTTCTGCATATTTATATATTTATATATTTATATATCGTACATTTGTTACACTGTTTTTCTTCTTTTTTTTAACTGTATATGTATATTTGTATAATTTTTACTATAGATTTTATTTGGTACATTTTCCCTTTCTTGCTTTGCACTATTTGTTTCTACTTGACCTGAGGAGAAAACCATTCACCATGTCATTGTAAATTGACAATAACAATGACGGAATATTCTATATTCTATTCTGTTCTTCTGAGAAAACTAACTCATTAGAGTACCTCTGTGTTACCAAAAATAAAAAACCCCTTTGCGATTCCTGGTACATGTTGCGGCTCATATTGATACTGAACACCTCTGTCACATAAGAGCTGCCCTTCACATACAAGACTCTGTGTGCAGTATGTGTGTGTTGCCTCACCAGACTTGGGGTTGCAGAGGACCGGTGGGCTGCTGCTGAGCGTCGGGCTGCTGCTGTAATAACCGCTGCTGCCACAGCTGCTGCTCATGCTGCTCCGCCGGACTCCGACCGCCACCTTTATCTCTTTGGTGGGACTCACTGAGAAAGAGGGAGACGGAGAGAGAAACGTTGGGCCAAAGATAGATGAGAGAAAGTGAAGGAGCGGGAGGCAAAGGCTATACAGCTGGACGAGAACTAATTGGACTGTTAATTAGCTGCAGGTCAATTAACAGCATGAGAGGTGCTCACCCTCGCTGTGTTTACATCATTAATATTCAGAATCACGACTCAGTCTGAAAACACATGCCTCATTCAATTAGTGTAAACAGCCACATTCTGTATGTTGGAAGGAGGCAGGTTCAACTTTATATAACTGTCTATAGAATTGAAAAATGTATTATCTAAATGTGAGTTACCATTACTTCCTGTTTCCTGATTTGCCCACTCTCTCTCTCTCTCTTTATCACTGTTTCCTAATTACAAGCACTTTATACATTAGGTGACGTTTTTAGGAGAAAATCAATGTCTCCATTAGTCACATATAAAATCACTTTAGAGATATCCTAAATTATTCTAGATTAGTGTGAGGCACCTAAATTGCAGGCACTGTTCTGTCTTTTTACATTCACATGCGTATTCTGTCCAAATCAAGCACCACAGAGAGCTGATATTCTACATTTTGCTAATGCCACAATGAAATAAGCTTTAATCTGAGGTGAGTAAACCAAATGAAGCTGAGCTGAGGCTGCAGCTCTCCACGTGTTCACCCTGTAAGGCCCCCAGCTGTATCATTTCGATAGTGTGACTTTTTGTTTTGACAGCCCCACCAAGTCAACCGGATGGTATGATCGAACTACAGGACTCAGCCCCCCCCCCTTTTTTTTTTTACCATGTTCTTTTGCCCGGCAACACAGATACAGTAAGTCTACTCTATTATCTTTATGTGGCAGGCATCACCAAGGACCAGTAATCGTGTGTGTCAACAGAAGATAATTAAAAGGGGGTTAATATGTCAATGTGTTCTTCTCCTAGAAGGCAATAATGAAGGGACACATTCAACTTTTATGGTTTGGACAAAGAAACACATTGAAAATGTTTTGTCAGGTTTGAATTGAAGGACAGGAAGTCAATCGCACACCATTTGCTATTAATTGCTGGCATACAACTGGACACGATCATTGCTCAGACAGGCACTTTGTGTGTGTGTGTGTGTGTAACAGTTTCTACCTGAGAGGAAGCTGGTGTTGCCTCCATCGGAGTTCTGTTTGCGGAGACAGAAAGGGCTGTCGTGACTCTCTGGGATGCAGCGGCCGCGCTCATGGAGGAGCTCGATCAATCGCCGCCGCCGCCGGAAATTCATCCTGAACTGGTAGAGGAGGGGCCCGTCGACAAAGTGATGCTTGTTGGTGACTGGAGATGGAGAGAAAAAAAATTACTTTAAAATTCCCCCATAAGCATGCTGGATATTCAGATATTTAACACTCACACCACCTCTTCTTTAGGGTAAGTCTAAGAAGAAGATGTGTGAGAGGTGTATTTTCAGAGAAAATCTTTCTCTTGTAAAGTTATTTACATACTGGCTGTGAGTCAGAATTAAATGGCAATGCAAAATTATTTTTACAACTAAGCTTCGCTGTGAACCTCCGAAATTCGTGTTTCTCACCAAAACCGAGCTGAGGCGAGCCTGAAACTCTGAACCCGAGCTGAGATCACCCGCACTGAACAAACATAAACTGACCTCAGAGAGCGTCGACCTGGACCGCGTCAGCTGAGCCGATAAGAGCGGCTGAACTGAGTCTTTTTCTGTTTAAATATACCAGCCCGTCAACGTGAGAGAAAATCACATGCAGCAGTCGATTCGCTGTCAGGGATTCACGTCCCGCTTTCATTCAGCCTGAAGTGTTTTCTGGATCCAGACATAAGATCCTAAGTCAGACTTTTGGGAAAATTTGAAGATGAAGTGTTAAAAATTGGGACTACTCCAGTTTAGATAGGCTTCATCCATCAAAATCTATCATCAGTCTCTTTATAGACCTTTTATTTTTAGAACTTAGTTTTTACTTTTATTTCAGCAACTTTTACAATCATAATCACATCGCCGTTTCACATTTTGATTTTTATAGACCATTTTTGATCTATTGGCCTGTTTTTTGGTGGTTGTGAAACTCCCTTTATGATCCTTGCAGTGCTTACCATGTTGTCGTTCAATTTTTATCTACTCTCTGTCTTTGTTCATGTCATGGGAAAGAATTTCTAAATTATAGGCTACATGCATAGATGCAAGGTATACAATTAATGTCATAAATCACAGTAAATGCACAGCAAGCCTGTAAACCATCCAGCGCCGAGGCCCAGTTGCCTGTGTCTGATAATGCAAGTTTAATAAGCAAGAATGCATTAGCTTTATTCTAACCGGTTGGTTTTCATCAGCTGGATCAGTGCTGCAGTTCTATTTCTCAGTGAGTCATCAGGCCCGTTCAAACAGGACAAGTGATCGAATTTTAAGTAACACAGTCTTCTCCAAAAAGAGCAGCTGTCACAATTATCCAACCTCCTTCACAAGGATTTTCCTTTCCAGGACCAACCATCGACCTGCCTCAGAAGACTTTAAAAATGCGATCATTTCCTTCTTCTCGTGATATCTTGAACAAGTGTTGTAAGCATGAGATCACGTTTGTAGTCCACCAAACATTTTTGGAGCTCCACAGCAAATCATCAATTTTCCTAAACGACTGCAGTAGGTGGGGACTGGGAGAAAATCCAACTCTACTGGAGACCTGAGATCTCAAACTGATTTGAAAAATACACAGCTTACACCCTCATTAAGCAGAAATCTTTGCTGTAGCTGTTGAGTGGAAAGTGTTCGTGTGCACCCTGTCTGACGTGGGAGAATGTGCGTCAAAGCGTGTGAATAACATCTTTTCTAACCAATTTGGGCTCTTTACGGAGATTTAGATTATGCCGGATGAGCCGCATGGAGCCACTGTTATTTTTTTGCGTCCCCCATCTGCAGTGCGGTTTTGCTTCGAAGCTCCAGAAATGATTCGATGACTTCGAAGCTTCAAACCTTCAAAAGACTTTCCATTCATATCAGGGTGAGCAGATAATGACTCAACTTTCATTTCTGGGTAAACGCATCCTTTACGTAGAGAAAAAGTATTTCTATTGTGTTGTGATTAATCCTAATTTAGCATATCGGTACAACAGGAAACACACGTCGGGCTCGTGGTTAGTTTACATGTCTTCTTGTGGTTGAAAGGCCAACAAATCCTATTCATTTCATGCGACAAAGGAAAAAAAACACACTACAGAACAGCCCTCAGACGAGTGTTTTACTCTCTGCTCCACATGAATAAACTGAGCTGCTGTCAAACTGAAACTGCTCTTCAGTTTAAACTGATTCAGCAAGATTTCTGGCAGACACAATCTCAGCATCCAGTATGATTATAGCCTGCTGTTGGCCTACATGTCATGATACAGCAACTTTACTTACAGTTTGTGATTTGTACTCATGTATTTGTGTGCATTATCTGCAACATGTACTTTTGGGTCTGTTTTAAAGCTGCCTCTTTGTTTAGGATCCCTATTCTCGGCAGGTCAGATGTAACAGTGACTACATTGTCCCACAGTAAACAATGATGACCAGACACAATGTGGATCCATCCAGACTGTCCTTCTATACATTATATGTCTCAGTGTGTGAGCGTGACCTCTGCACAGAGAGCAGGACTGCATATTCCCTCACTCTCTCCCTCTCTGCCGGGTTTTTGATTATCCAAAGTGGCCTACAAACACATTGAACTACATTAGTTTAAATTGCTCTGTCCACATGGCATCCATGTAACATTAGTGCAGTTATTTCCACAGGGAGGACGACATTATGAAGTCTCCGCGTCCAGCAGGAAGCTGACAGGGCTCTGCATTAGATAAACTAAGTGAAGTGGTGGGGGGATTTTTATGATGTATTGTTCCTCAGGGTCATATACACTGTGTAATACACACCAAAGTATGTCCACATGCCAACCCCAGCTGTGTCTAAGTACATACTTAAAAAATAGAAATAGAAGAACTGTCCATCACGTGGTGAAATCTGCACAATAGTGTGTACAAATAAACAGCTCCAGCTTGTAGGCCATGTGACTCCTAACACACATCCTTATTGAATCAGACATGGGTGTGAGCAACAGATATCAGCGTCAAATCAAATTTCATGTCATGAGGCGACCCAACAGAGACTCATTCAGGATGTGCGTCTGTTGTTCAACTAAATCTTGAGTGTAAACTGTCGCTGAAACACCGTACGGACACCAACACATCCAAACTGTAACCTTGCGCGGATCAGCGTAGTTGTAGTTTAGTGACAAAAGGAACAACTGTGTGGCCTCTGAGTGCCTGCGGTGCTAATTGTCTCTTTAATTGCCTTTAATCTAATTTAACGAGGAGCTGCAACCACTCGTTCACACCTGGGAGGGACATGTTTGATTACACTGCACGCACAGCAGAAGCAATAATGCTCCTCTGAAGTAATTAAGAAAAAACACACACCGGTTTTCAGTTCCTACCAGAGCGGAACTTAGTTTTTAGAACATGTGTACAATTACTTAAAAAAGTACAATTGTGTGATGCTTTCCTTGAGTAATTCTAGTTTATCCTACTTTACAACATTTCACAGTGACATATCAAACCACCTTTTTATTCCACTACTTTTATGTTTAGTTAGAATAACTTCATACTTTATATCGAGGGTGTCACTTTGGGTTGAAAAGTACTGGGGCCCCGTGACACTTCATGAAAGGGTCTTCAACATGTGGGATTTAAGGCAACCAGGCTTTTACAGATGACAATTGATGATACGAAAGCACGATGACCGTCATCCATATGCATCAAATGCACAATCAATCATCATCAATCACACAATGTTAATGTCAGCTCTACTGCAGAAAGCACCTGTGCACGCCGGTCGGATTTGTTCATTAACATTTCTTGCTGCCAGCTAGTTTTAAGAACCATTTTAAGATGTTGCTAATTACTGACAGGGACAAAGTTGGTGGTAAAAGGCTAAATGACACCTCTCTATATTTCATGGGTTGCTGCATCAGACCTGGTAAAGCAGGTTCTCCATTAATCCTGATCCTTGGCTGGCTGTCCTGTCCACACGTCAAAGTGGGACTGTACACCCCAAATAGCTGCCCATGTGTCTACAAATGTGTATTTACGCAATGTAATAACAGAAACAAATGATCAGCTTGTAACAAATGATTAAATATAATGTTACGATAGATTACAGTACCATACTGTATATATGAATGAATGAATATAATTGCAGGAATAAAGGAGTAATGTCAGATAGTGGTATTTGTTCTTTACTATATTTATATATCTCACATAGCTAGAGATAACATGATAGCCCAGGCGCTGCGCTCTACAGCCAGGAGAACTCACTGACCTCCTGATAGCTGTGACATTCAAGGTCACATTTTCCTCGTGTTTATAACTCAGTAACATTCTGTAACTGTATTCACGCCTCGAACACAGCCCAAGACAGGTCGGGTCAAACACGGGAGACGTAGAGAATCAAGATTGGTGAAAAACAATCCCGCCCAGCGTGAGACATTAATGTGAGTCAGCCCAAAATGAGCTGTGATGAGTTTTTCGGAGTGGAGTTTCCCCATGTGAGACCGCGATAACCTGTTCAAGTCATCAGCTGGGCGTCCTCTGTGCTGAGAGGGAGTGTGAACTGTGAAGATACTGTAATCTGTAGGTCTACAACAGTTATCAGACTGCATGACCCAAAAGAGCAAAGCAAAGTCAACATGGTGAGTTAAACGGCAAGGTCATCAGGTTAAGGAGGCGAAGGAGTCCTGATTTCAACTGTTGGAAGAATATCTGATCTAGGTCTACACGCTTTTTTCTTCTTTTTTTAGATATAAAAAGGTGAAATGTGTGACAAACCAGCAGTATAATGTAGCACTGTAGTGCCACAGAGTTGCCCTGGCCTACAAACCTTGTTCTCAAACTGTAAGAAAACATGTTTGTTCGGTACAGAC
>CAEMYA010000161.1:4114872-4134046 GCA_903131615.1 Diplodus sargus
ATAGAAGAAGAAGTGTTTGGTAGAAGCTGGCTTACAGTTGGCTACCTGTTACCAGAGTCATGTAGCAGGTGCATGCACAGATAGGTTCCAAAGGGAGCCTGAGCACCTGTCTGTTTGTTAAAAAGCAGTCTTGCACTGGTCTCAGAAAAGAAGATAATCAGTCAGACTCTTATATCTACTGGAAAGTCAGTTTTTCTCAATTTTGTGTGCTATGTATGAATTTTGAAAATATGTCAGATTTGCAGCTTCTTCAAGGAACGAATATCAGGGTGGGAAAAGAGATTTTGTGGGTGGGGTGAGGGTCCCTTTTTTGCTTGAGCCGCTGTCCAGTAGCTGTTTGGAAAACAGAAGAACAGTCGAGGAAGTCAATGGGCCAACAACAAACAGACACACATTCTGATAGGCTACTCTGCCATTCCATGCAATTAGTGAGTGAGTGCTTGAGTGTTTCCACCAGGTTTTCTCCATTAAGGACTCACAAGTATCTGTCCTCCCCTCCTGCCTAAAGTACGTAGGCATGTTATTTGCATGTCTACAGCCATCTGAAGGCAGAACTGGCAGGACCAGTATGTAGTTGCATCTCGTTTGAGGAAGGTGTACGTTTTCAAAGAAATGCGCAATTACACAATTTTCCAGTGTGGATAATTAAATTCAGTGATATTCCACCAGCACCTCACGCTCTTTAAGAATATCACAGACTTCTTTTGTTTGTACTCACCAAAGTGGTTGGCTATAAGAGACATTGTCAGTGGTGACACTGTGACCTCAGTTAAAAATGCAGAGGAGCAACTGTACTCTCCCTAATAGTTAGTCTCCACAGCACAGAGAGAGGACCGTGGCTGGGATTTGCATTTAACAAACTTGATTGATGTCTCTGTGGAAATTGAACCTACTCATGTCAGAAGTGTGAGGAGTGTTTAGCTGAAACCAACATGTCATGAAACGGCATAAAAGTAATTTTGTTCACTTGTATTTTCATTTAGTTTTGCTTCTTTGTGAGCATGTGAATGTAGTTTTGACTAACTGAAGGCTACTTAAATAATAATTTAATCAATTAATTGAATTAAGTAAGTAAAGCTCTCTTGATATAGCAACGTTCACATAGCTTGGTCTCAAAGTGCTGAACAAGTGCCATTGATTAAAACATAAAGAAAAGGAATAAACAAAGTATGACAAACAACAGATCATTGAACAAACATAAAATTGCAAACACTATGCAGCACTAAGAGCATCCAGCAGTATTTTTTTTTTGTTTTGTTTTTTTCAAAGAATTAGGGGTATGCAGAAGTCACATTATAAACAGTGGTGAGGAAACATCAGGGTGGTAACAGGTCATTCGTGGGTGCCCCTTTTGTCTGTTGAGTCCCTGCTCCACAAAATGTCTGTGCGCATCCCTGCTTTGGCTATTTTTGATGTTTCTACTGTCCAGAGAACACAGTATCTGTGCGAAAGAAGCAAGCATAACTGTGTGTGTGGTGTCCGTGTGGGTGCAACAAGAAACTAACAAGTTGCACTTTCTTGACAATCCACTTAAACCTTTTACAAACATAAACATCATAGCCAGTTGAGCTACTACGGCCTGAAGTCATTTAAGGACAGGTGTCTCAAACGGCGATTATCGGATTGTCAACAATGTATATCTTGTACTGTCACTTTGCTGTGTCTTTCTTGTGGCTGTTATTTGGAGCATTAGATACAATTTCATTTGCATGCACAGTGGCATTTAGAGGGGAACAAAATGTTTTACTTGTTGTTACTTGACTTGTTACTTGTTGTTACTTGACGCAAGAGGCCCTGGGGCCGCACGGTAGGGATGGAATATATTCATATATAATATATTTATCAGTTTTCCATACTTTGTTGTTTTGGGCTGAAAAAACATGAAATTAAATAAATAATCAACTTTGTCTTTGTTTCAAGCTAAAATGCTTTTCAAATTAAACAAAACTCCTTAATTGTAATTCTTCTTCTGTTTTCCCCCTCTGGCTTTTCCCCTCCCTTCTTGTTGCATGTTTGTCTCCCTCTGTCTGTCAGCGTTCTGCTCATCAGCCAGACTCCTCTCACCTGCTGCTCCACTCACCTGTCCTCTTCCCTCCCCGCTCACCTGACATGTTCCTCATCTCGTCGTCAGCGTGTGTATAGTCTTTGTTCTCCCTGCACTGTTTGTCAGTTCGTTTGTGTGATCTCCCCCTTGAGCCACCCTGTGTTTTCTCCTGTGTCCCATTGGTATGTTTTCGATTTTGATATCTTATTTTTGCATTTTGATTTGAACTTTGCTTTTGGTTGCTACTTTGTTTAGTCCTTGACCGTTTTTGGTTTTCTAGTTTTTGGATGGGTTTTTGTATTGCCGTGAAGCGCAGCAACTTCACGGCTTAAGTCATATTCAGAGAGTCCCAGTCCATCCCCCTTTTTCCTATTGATGATGCTTACTCTGGAATGTGCCTGTCAAAAGTAGGACTTAGTCCCAGTTCGCTTTGGGGTGTGTACACAAAAAGAGAGTGGGTTCCTATCGGCAAAGAAGCAGCGGATGATCTTAATCCTTGCTACTATAGAGACGTACTTATTGCTCACAGTTTCCCTCCTGCTCGCCTGTTTTACCTGTGGAATGGAAAACATGAGCCTGATCTGAATTGCTTTGTAGCAGCTGGGCCAACACAGTCGAGTGCAGTTCTATCCAACACCTCTAACCCTAACCCCACACCAGGGCCGACCCACCCCATTACAAAATGACTATCACAAAATGCCATTTAGGTTTACAACCTTTTATAAGTAGGAAC
Source organism: Diplodus sargus (assembly GCA_903131615.1). Lineage (NCBI taxonomy): Eukaryota > Metazoa > Chordata > Actinopteri > Spariformes > Sparidae > Diplodus > Diplodus sargus. Next base: position 4,117,650 of record CAEMYA010000161.1, read on the forward strand.
AAATCGTATGAACAGCCTCTTTCAACAATGGAGCAAGCCTTTCACAGATGAAATGGTGTTTGATGGCCCTGGTGACGTGTACCCAGTGCTGGCTCCGTGTCACCCTTAGTAACAAACTTCAGCATTGACCCTGTTATGACAAGAAATCCATCATACAAGCAGATTATTAAGATTTGTTTTGTTCTTAATGGTAAATTACACAATGAAATTAATGTAAATACTAGCCTCACCAAGATTAAAATGCAATTAATGCAAATACGACAACTAATAATATTCATTATGATTTGATATTTCAATATTTTTATATAGGCTACTTATTTTTACATGTTGTACTTAGTCTCTATATTCCTACACTGCTCTTTGCTGCTGCAACGCTTTAAATTTCTCCATTGTAGGTCAAAAAAAGAATTATCTTAATTTATCATGATCATCATTTATTATCCTTTCAACTACTGAATGGAAATGGACCGTTGTGGATTAACCATTCAATCATGCAATGAATGCACAAAGTAATGTATTAATGTTAATAAATATTAATCAGATCTGCTTGTAAAGGTGTCTCTAAATCATTGAGAGCCATATATTTCTCTGATGTAAAAATTCACAAATTAAAATAAAGAATTTGGTCTATTGAAATGCATTTATTAAATATTTTCTTTACAGCAATCATACAACACATATGTTTGTTCTTCGTCATAACTACAGATGGCTATAAATAAAAACTTTAAATGACAAGCAACATAAGTATGAAGTTAGTAAAACTCAAGACATGAATAACATGGGCGGCAGAGTAGGCAATCAAACTGTACTTCCCACTTGGAAATCAAATGAGTATCTCAGGGGTTTTGCACAAAAGTCAAAATTAAACGTATATGAGTATAGGCCTACTATATAAATATAACATACAACAAAGTACATAGATCTAATGGCCTAATACTAACCTCACCATAGATGCATAGAACTGACATATCTATCTCTGCTTAGAGCAGACTGCATGTGACTAATAATGGCTGCTCATCTTGAACAGAACAGAACAACTTGGCTCTCTGAACATTCTTTCTTAGACCCAACAAAAGAGAAAAGCCATAGAAATGTGAGACAGTAAGCCTGAAGCATACATAGGCATAGCAACCTTGAGGATAATGGCATTGTTTTACATATCTATGGAATGGTTGTGTTCAAAATGATTTGATATAATTTATTGCATATTGAAAATTGTGTTACCACTTTGAGAAGAAAATGAACAGCGGTAACTGGTTCAAAAATGGATGAGGAAGGAATTGCTGATATGCTTTACCTTTTTAAAATCACGCCAAACACAAATTTGTTGCTTATTTGGGCTATTTCTCCTTTGTAAATGCATGTAGAAACTGATGTGGAGACACAGCAGACATCCAGGACATTCTGTAACAAAACTCGAATCCCAGGAGGGCCTTTAGTTAGAAGACTTATGGACACATTTTTGAACTGTAATTTCACAACATAAGTGTAAATGTGAAGTTGACAACCAGAATTTTTCACAGCCAATGTAACTTATTTTTACATTTAAAATAAATCATATGACAACACTTCAGTCACTCAGTATGCAGCCAGTATAACGTAATGCTTCACTGCATTCAAAGTAGGGTTTTGGTGTATTATGAAACTATATTATTGGATCAAAACATCCTGAGGAGTAATGGAAACCTCATTAACATTCATGTGAAAAAACCCATCAAACATGATTTGACACTTCGCATTAATCAATCCTCTACAACAAGAATTGTACATATGCACTCCTGCTGTCAGTCACTCCGAGGCAGTTCTTCCATTTATCCACCAGGTGTCTCCCTCCACCTATGGTAATGTTAATAGGAGGCAGTGGCGGTGATGGGAGGGGAGCTGCCCGGCTCGATATTCTTCAGGTGGCAGGAGTGGCAGAGAAGGTGGCCGTTCAGAGGGTAGCAGCGGTGACCCTCCTCATCGTTCAGCTCCATCTTACATTCCTGAACAACAAAAAGGAGGGACAAAGATGAGACACCTCCACTGAAAGATTACATGAGCTTGAACAGTGGGGTAGAGGATAATTGGTCTGATCTCTGCCCTGTATTAACCTTGTTTCCAATGACAGAAAGACTGGACTGCAATAACTACCTTGGAAGTGTAAAAACAAAGCAGTTAGAAAAGGGGCATTTATACATTTGTAAAATGACTGAAACTTCTCCTTTTTACCAAATCTCAAATTAAAAGAAAAAACAATGGGGGCGCTGTGTGGCTCGGTGGGTAGAGCGTGCGCCCCATGTGCTGAGGCTCTGCAGCGGAACCGGGTTCGAATCCCGGCCCGGGTCCCCTTGCTGCGTGTCACTCCCCGTCTCTCTCACCCTGTTTCCTGTCACCCTCTTCATCTGTACTATCAATAAAAGCCATAAAAGGCCAAAAAAATAATTTAAAAGAAAAAACAATGTTCTCTGGTTGATAAAGCATGCCGCATCTGCCTTATAGCTTCCAGTTTCGAGAAAGAAATCTGTTTACAAAGACAAGGTGCTGCACTTTGAAGTGTTTGAGAAACCACCAGAAAGAAACAGCCACTCAACAGTTGAGCACTATTTTAACTGGGAGCCACTCAAACCCCACTGATTTTTATTTACATGAAGCTAAGAAACAGCGCCTGCCAATCAAGAAAAAAAAGAAAAAAGAAGAGGCACTTGAGTAAAATGATGAGATAAGGATGATGAGGTGTTGCATACCTGCTTTCCTAAGCAGTACATAATTACAGCCAAGACTGTAATTAAGATCAGGGATCTACTCATAATGATTTCTCTTAATGAGCCATTCAGAGCGTCCCTGGCTCAGAGCCACTGCAACATGAATATCTTCATATGCAAAGCTTTATGTTCAGTTTTGTAACCGTCTGAAATGTCAGCTGTTTCAACCCACCTCGCAGTGATAGCATTCCACATGATAGTCTTTGTCCATGGATACAACTCGAACGGTTTCATCAGAGCCCTGGAAAGAAATTCACACAGACAAATGCAACTGAGGCCAAATTTGCCAGAAGACTCTCCATTGTCGTGTTCTGTTAAGCCTGACAAAAGCTTCAAAAGATCGATAAAAAAAAGTGTGCGCACCGTGATGTCAGCCAAGAGCAGAATTCTCTGTCCTTTAAATTACTCCCGTGCATCACAACCTTGGGGCTTAAGGGTTTGTCATTCATCTTTCATAAGCTACAGTATCAGTGAAGTTCTATTATATTTTCAGATTTTACTATTCACTGTTTTACTACAAAAAAAAAGAACTCATACTCAGGAATCTCGTAACATGATAGGCCTTACTGAGAAGTCAAACTGGCACACATAGATATAGCCAAAAGGGGGTTGTAAATCATTTTTAAAAATCTGTACAAAGATCTTCTATCTCAGATTGTTTGTGCTCTTTGTCCCCCTGATTATTCACTTCAATAGAGACAGAAGCTGTTTCATTTTCCTTCATCACTCTCTGTTTACAGTATCAGAGGGACCTCCCCTGAACAATCGTTACATAAATGACATAAATGCAGAGGGTAGACTAAGCCCCCTACCCCAACACACACACACACACACACACACACACACACACACACACACACACACACACACACACACACACACACACACTACCTCTCCTCTAAATACCGGCCTCACAGCTTACTCAAAGGGGAGGGCAGGGGACATTCCACCAAAGTCAACTCTAATTTTGGACATTTCTTTGCCTTTGTCAGCATGTCCTGTTCTCCCTACAGTCCAGTCTGCTCTTACGTGACACCATATTGAGTCAAAGCTCAGAGATATTAGGCCTCACTGTGTTTTGACCTGTGGTCTAGTTGGAAATATGGCTATATTGAACTGTCTGCCACTTGCACTTGCACAAGTTTAGAGTTGGATCTTGAGTGAGTCAACATGAGCAGATACTGATTTCTATTCTACTGAGCTCCTGGCGCTTGAAAGGTCTACTGGTAAAAGTGAACAACTTGGTCCAAAAAAGGGCCGGTCGTCTTCCAGAGTCAGGTTAAAACATCCATGAATTAATGATCATATTGTTATGTGCATCCAGGTTCATTTATTTCAGGGAAATTGAAAACATTGCACTGACCACCCTAACAAACAACATAATCCTCAGTCAACAGCAACCACTGGGTGCATCTTAAGTTCATACTAGTGTGTCACTCAATATTTAAGTTATCACAGTCATTTGTAAACCGAGAAGTAAGGCATTTGTGGCTGAGGTTTAAGGTTTAAGTCAGGCTACAGCCCTTAAGTGCCCTTCATTCCCCAACTCTCTCTCACCTAATTTCCTACCACCCTTCTACTATTAGTTTACTAATACAGGCATGTCATGTCACAAAAATACATGAAAAAAACTTTTAACTAACACATGCTGCTAGAACACAACACAAGAAGCTGCACTTCCTGGAGCATAATCAAACAAAACACACAACATATGGGTCAGCGATGTGGATAAAGTTAGTGGTGCACTGATTAGAACCCGATGGATATTTCAGTCAGCCAATACTGGCCTATCACAGATAAATCTGTGTCGGCCTCTGTTGGCTAAGCCAGAGTAAGATTGGGGTAGTTGTAATACATTTCCACAGAGGTCATTTTTGGAAGTTTATTGTTAAACTGTAAAATAGCCTGCCTCCATTAGATCTTTGTCACAAGTTTTATAACCACATTTGAGGAATCGTTGCAAAAAATGTTCGTATATGGGCAGATATATCGAAATCAGAATGTTTTTACTGACTAATATCGTATTAGCATTGGCCGCAGAAAACAAGTATCAGTCAGTCCCTAATACTAATAAGCAGACCGCTAATATTTTTTGGTTTTCCTCAAACCCCTACATTTAAAAACAAATATAAATCTATAGCGGATAAACATCTCAAACTGTGAAAGATTTGGGACATTTTTAACGGATTGATTTACACAATTGAACCACAACACCTTGGATGTGACAACTTGAGCTCTCTATATGTGTCAAAACATGATAAAATGAGAGAACATATGACAATATCTAATCATTACCCAGAGTGTTCGCTTACCTCTGAGGGCAGGATAGGCTGTTTACATGCTGCACATTTAGGCGCCAGGACCCTGAAAGAGCGAGATGCATAATGATTTCAGTTTTTGAACTGCATTCAAACAAGTAACTGAATTCCAATTCCCCCTATCTGGAGACTATTAATGTCCCAGTTCATATTTGATGCCCTTCTCGGAACCTTTAAACCTGCTGAGGCCCCCCCCCCCCACTGACTCTGACCAGATTCAAGATTCTGATTCGTCTACAAAGACGCCTGCAGATGTGCTGGCTTTCTCCTCACACACGTGATCCCCCAAATCCAGACAGAAGTTGGAAAAACAAAAAGCAAAATGAATTCATTATTTCCACACACATGGCAGGCACCTGGATGTCTGAGAGAATAACAAAGGACCTATCAGTGTGGATGGGTATGACTGTGGGTAAAAGGCAAACAATTACTGTATACACAATAAGGTTTGTCTGATTTAATCAGCGGAGAGAACATGTGGGAGCTGCCAGACAGTGATCAGCCATGTGCCTGGCTGTGCTGTACATGCTGTCCCAGCAGGGAGAAGAAAGCCTGTAGCTGTGGAGGCACTACAGGGGCTTCTGTTGTACTTCCACACACGAAAACCATGTTTTTTTCACTCAGAGGTTAAACTGAATTTTGTCCTCACAGAGCTTGTCACTGTTGAGTTTGGACCAAAGGAGCATGCCAATCTTCACACCTCTAACTGAACAGCAATCTTTTCTCTCTCTCTCCGTTCATCCCTGGCTACACTTCTCATGTGTCCACTACACGTGGCTCGGAGAGACTTGGTCAACCCTTCTCAACTACATCCTGCAATAACAAGGGAAAGTTAAGCAGCTGTGCCGTCATTTAATTGCAATATGACACCTAGACATTTTTTTTCCATCCCCATGCTGAACTAACTTAACACAGATAAATCTGGGTCCTGCCCTTGTGTTCCCTTGAGATGACGCTCACCTGTGGTAGTCTTTGAGACAGTAGATCTTATTTTCAGTGTCCACGGTGAAGGGCACTCCATCAAGGCTCTCATTACAGATGACACAGCGGAAACAGCCAGGGTGGTATGACTTCCCGAGGGCCTGCAGGATCTATAAAGACAGCAATGAGCGAAAAATAATGGGACATCAATACTCAATTTTATCCTGCTACTGCTATTTACATTTCCTCAATATTTGTATCCGATAAAATTGAAATAGCCATCGTTCTTAAAAATCTTTGCCTTTAGATTAGATGAATTTTTCATGATCCCTGTGGGGAAATTGGGTCCTAACAGCAGCTAAAAATAAGATAAAGCCAAGAATAAGCCCACCCTGAGTATTCAGGATAATATATAAGTAATAACTCATATCAATTGTGCGAGTGCGTGTCAGTTTGATTTTTACCTATGAGACTGTATGTGTGTGAGGGTGTGTGTGTGAGAGAGAGAGAGTCGCACATGCACGCTTCCTCCTGAGTCTTTAACCAGATGTGCCCACAAAAAGCTCATTTAGGGTGAAGTAACTCTGTATTTCTGCTGAGATCACCGGCTCGGACCCGCACACACAAACACACAAAAGTACACACAGCTGGAGAGAAGAAACAGACACTAACCATGTCCATGATCAGATGTCCACATGCGTTGCACTTGTCTGCAGACTGCTGGAAACCGGAGTACTTCAACAGAGAGAGAAAAGATGACAGTGAGGTCATTGGAATTTGGTTATTTAAAGGATGGCTGAAATTTCTGAGTTTGTTTCAGACTGAGCAACTGCAGAAGGTTTAGCATGAATAGCTGTGCTAAAGTCCCTCCTAAAAACTGCTAAAAATCACTGGTTTCAGTTTCTGAGAAACTAGCTAGCTATTTGCCTCCATAATATGTCTCCTTAGAGACAAGTGGAAAGAGAATGTCCAAAAAAACATTTAGGTGTTTATATACTTTAGGTTTTCTCGTATTATGAGCCAGCCATCTCCACTCCAGCTTTATTTCCACATATATTATGAAGATTTTTTTTACCAAGGGGACAGTACTTTCTGATTTAAGTAGAGATATGTGGAAAGTCTGTAAAAAACTTAAGAACTTCTACAAAATTAAACAATGATTTTGAACCTGGCTTTATCCAATGTATCCCAGGACACTTGGGATAAGACAATGCATCAACTGCATATTCAAACATAAACGTCATGGTGATATGTATCATAAGTGTTTCCCCTGTGGACTACTGGACACATTCTTAAAAACATTTCTAAAGTCAATATGATTGTGGTTCCTGCATTAACTGATACGGTATTTAAATCAGTCAACTCAACTTTTTTTTTTAGGTGTTATTATGTTTGAGCAGTGTCAGTCAAGAGATGCCACACTGACAGGCCTGGCAGAAGAGCAGATGTAATTAACAGCACACAGAGGGAGGGGAGCCAGAGCAAATTTAATTCTGTATGAATTCAGATTTTAATTGAGCAACTAAGAGGTTTTAGTGGAAAGGCAATTAGATGGGGTTTTACACAGACAGTGCTCCTTGGGTAAACAAAGCACCAAACTACTGACGGTGTGACTAAAAGGATGATTTGAGGTAATACTTACTGCTAACAAAAAGGGCTGGATATCTTATAAAGACGAAACAGGACGCACATTTACATTTTCAAAGACTATCAACTGTGTTTAATGTGCGTCCTATTATTTGCATAGTGAAAGTACGCACAGTCATTCTGCACTGGTGTGAACAGCCTGACCACCCTCAACCCGACAAACATAGCAAAGCAGTTTCTCCAGTTACTGACCTCTTCCAGTCTCACCCAAGGGGGGAAACTGATATGAATCAGCAGCATTGGGTGCTAAAACTGGGCCACGAGGTCAAAGTCTCCAACCTATATTTTGTATTTAATGATGAAGGCTGATGCATTATAGATTGTTTTTAAGTGGGTACAGTGTAACCGACTGTGATTTGAGGAAAAAGTGACAACCCTTTTGTTGATCATGAAAACAGAGAGTTTTGCAAACCTTGAGACAATGAACATGTGGACTTGGTGAAAGTCAGTGCAGGTCATAATGAGAACATTACTGTGCGTTATCTCGACCTAATGCATTTTGAAGGTTACAAGACCACATACCTCAGTTGCGATATACTAGAATTTGATCATGTATTGGATGCTCACCAGAAAGTCCTCTTCACAGAAAACCTTCCCTCCGACATAGTAGAACGCCTTCCCTCTGAGCCTTCGACCTGCAGACAGACAGAAAAGTCAACCCATTTGTATCATTTCATTGGAGCAATACACAGCAAGATCCTCATCGAGGACGCTTAAAGACACGCTCTTAAAAAACTACTAAATGATAATAAGTTGATTAAAGCAGACAAGAAAAGGTAAGTCAGTGATAGCATGTTGAAATGTTTTAGTAGAAAATCTTGCAAAGTCATGAGCTCAGTCTCAGAAAATAGTTACAGCACTAATGCATAAAGACCGTGGTGATTAATTACACCCATTTGAAGGTAATGGACCCTCTTGCAATATTCATTATATCCTGCTGAATCCGAGGCAGATAAATCAAACAGCGGATCTGTGGTAGGCTGGTGTCTTAATATAATATTGCTGGGACACAGAGCAGGCTTCAGGAGGACAAGGAAGATCATCTGGATCAAAAACATGTGAGAAATACACAGATTAAATCCAATTACCAGACAGGTGCAACTGATTAAACACTCCTCTGTATTTCATGGCAACTACAGGCCAAGACCAACGACCTGCTATTTTCTTTGTTCCTTTCTGGTGTCTTTCCACATGCTGCCTGCTTCCTGTCTGTCTGTGTGCTTTAATAGTTCTACAGTCTGGATCTTGCGGGCACACACGCACACACAAACACCAAAACACTTCACATAGCTATTCCTGTCCAGGTCCCACAGGAAGAGGGAACATTCCTCACATTTTCTGAGGAGAAGGTGAAGGAGGGGACAGCAGGGCAGAGGAAGGGTTAACCTCAGTAAACAGGAGCCTTCTTTATCTCCCATGTTCCATCACATGCTCTGTTTGCCTGATTATTAATTTCCAGATAGTCTCATTACCCAGGTGCAGGACATGGACATTTTAAATACAGAGCTTTCTTGAGATTCATTTTTGCAGAATATGGACAAATCAACAACTTAACAGCATTGAAAAACATCTCGATATTGGACGTAACAGGGTTGGGTGATATGATCATTTATTATGTGAAAACACATACTATATATCCATTTAATACATCCAAATTTCCTGTGTTTTTTCATAATAAAGTAGTTCTATATGCTATATAAATACTGTGGGAGTATCAAAACGCTCGGTCCGCATTGAAATATACACAGTTTGTGTTTTCAAACTGTTCCTTCAAACAAGCCATCAGGACTTCAGTGAGGTTTTGACGTCGCAACTATACAAGTCACCGCCCTCAGCAATTCCCCCACTAAAGCCCCACTAAAGCCATGGTTGCAAAACAAACAGCAGCCTGTCCTTTTGGACTGGAGGGTGGCCTTAAGACAGGCACTGAAACTTTCGGCACACCAAACTGGTGTGAGAACTGGTTAAGGAAGCTCGGCTGTTGTGTCGCCTAGAGTTTGCCTGTGTGTTCGACGGCCCTAAAACTGAAGCTTCAGACAGAAGGTGAATTGGGGCACTACAGCAATGGACAGTGCGGGAAAAATAACATGTTTTTTAATATAAAAAAGGTATATCACTGGGAGCATTAGGCGATCAAGGACAATGTTGCAAATTGCTGATGATGGTTTTTGCATCCATGTGATGAAGCCCTCTGTTTTGTCGGGTATTTCATTTGCTGTATCGGCTAAAAGCAGACATGACATCCTGCTTATTTTATCCCTACACCCTTTAACAATCATATATTATCATATTTCACTCCTTTCAGGACATAGACCTACCCAGAGATCAGTGCAATCAAAATACAAAGGGAAGGATATAATTATTTTAGTCTAGTCTGGGAAAGAAGGGCTGAGCTAAAGAGGTTGACCCTATTATTCTCTACTTCTCTCTTAAAATCAGCAGACTATTGATCAAAGGCTATTCTTTCACCGTCTGGAAGGGTCAACGAGCTTAAACACTGTTGTTCTTCGCTGAGCCTGAATTACACGATGAATACAGCTTGAGAAAAAGAAGAGAAGAAAAAAAAAGAAAGAAATCAGAAAGAAATTGAAGCCTCATGATTCGTCTCATTATACCAATGGCAAATGAAATTATCTGAACCAGTTATTCACAATTACATTATCTTACTTTAATAGAATAATAATAGTCATGCAGTAACCAAGGTCTGGCCAGGTTTACACAATAACCTAACTGGAGACCAGTCATTTCGATGGAGGCCAAGGTGTGGAACTGGTCTGGGCTAATTACTGACAGATTGTCTTGGAACTGTGTCCCTAAAGGAAGGAGGGAAGGGTGAAGAGGATGAAAATGAGATATGAGCATTCCTCTTCTTCACATTCCTTTCCTTTTTTTCCCAGCAAGTCAGAGGGGGAAGGCTCTGAGCTTTGCAGAAAGATAAGAGCTTAATTAAAGTCAGGAGTCAGAGCTGACTATTTGAAACGCACAAGAAAGAACAGTGACTATTGCACTTTCATAAAAATGTAAAATACCTTAGGGATAGAACAAAACACAAGGCCATTTTCTAATTAAAACATTCTATGAATTCCCTTATGTAATACCGTTCAGAAAATAAGAATTCACAATGACCCTGCCACGACTTACTAATCAAGCCTCGGCCCTATTAGTTGCTGTGAGTAAATTACTCGGGTGGGACATCTCAGCAAAAGAGCCACATCTCTATTATACGATTTCACATTCAAAGTCTGTTTATTCTAAGATTCAGTCTGCTGAAAATACATATGTTTACTGACGAAAAAGTAGTGCTGACTAATAAAATCTATTTTAATCGTCATCATGTGGGCCACGAAATTAGACTAACTGGTAAATAAGAAGAAGCGCCAGCTAGCCGTCCGCTGACATCAGAATAATGGTGTTCGTTTAGTGGAGACTACGAAGTTAGCTAGCACGATGCACTGAAGAAGGAGAGAGGAGCTAATGTGTGCACTTCAATACTGCTCAATATCATATTGTTATCGCACTACAAGATTTCTCTCTAGTCGTCCCAATGCATTTTTCGGACTGAGAACAGCACCTGGAACATTTGGTCAAAGTCCTGACAATCTACCCACCAGATGTTAACATACCAGTGGATTCAGAACCAATCAGATCCTTGTTTTCACTCTCCAAAGCCTGCCAACAGGCAGGGAAAAGAGAGTGGATATTATGAAAGCAGATTCTCAGACAGTTCCTTACAAACTCAAATTACACCCTCACTGCTTCTCTATTAGAATTATATATAAAAAAGAAGACTCTTAATGTGGTCAAGAGTAAGACACATATAAATGTTAAGTCATTTCTATCTGAGGTAAATGTTACATATAAAAATACAAATCAATAGCATATGAAGATAGGCAATTTGTTTCTTAGTCACAGATTATGCAATTATCGAACTGTGTAAACAGGTTTCTCTGACAAAAGCACACTGATAGACTTGAGCTTAATATCTAACTATAATTGGGTTGTACTGTTGAATGTTTGCAAACAGTCAATGTTTAGCCTGAGGGGAAGCCCCCCCCTGCAGCAAAGTGCCGAATCCCAGCCGCGCAGGCTGTGCTCTACTCGCCATCAGGAATATTCTCCTACCTTTCCGTCACCTTGGGGTAACTGGTGGAATAAGGGCACGGCAGGAAGTTCCCAGTCATAAAGACTTGTTGTTCAACTCAACAAGCGTAACAGCTGTCTTGACATACAGATTCTGATGGGGATGCCTTACTTACAAGCAGCATGCAAATTTTAAATGCAGAGCTCCCATCTGCTGATATTCAACAAGAGCCACTTCTCAACAAATTTGAATCCATATTTAGGATACTAAATGGCTAATATGTAATGATATTGGTTGTATAGTTTTTGTACAAAAAAAAAGTTTTTGGTATTTTTTATGTATTATTATTTATTTATGTATTTGATTTATTCAATCTAAATACTTTGTGCTGGTATGAACATACTTGAAAAGCTAGTATTTGTAGTTTGTAACAAGATGCTTTTGCTGAATTTGTACCCATCTCTGGTTGACAGTTATTACACTTTTTATCCAAAAAAATCTTAATAATGACTAATCAACAAATCATGAATCATTAACATGCATATTTGACTGCATCACACTGTTTACTGTGTGGGTGTAAGAATACAGACGCATGTGTATGTACAAGTGCGCCCCCATCTCCTGGTTGTGTGTGTGGTAAGTTGTGTACTCCCCTGAAAGGTCTCCCTGTCCACTGTACTCCCATCTTGTTGCACACAGCTGACATAACAGCACCCAGTGTCCTCCTGGAGCCAGACCCACAGAGGGCCCCTGTGCCTACATTCCTCCCCAGCAGAGATGCTTTTCCCTGGGGCCACTCACAGCGAGTACAACCCTTATGCCCTCACGTGGAGCCAGCTATGAAAGGTATGTGGTGTGTGAACTCTTCTCCCCCCACTTTAGACATCAGCTTTGCTCAGAGCCACATTGTGTCTCCTCTTTTTCATTTTAGACACACACACACACACACACAATGGTGTGTAAAAATAAAACATAGGGATGTTAATCATACATTCGGGGGCGTAAGCAGAGAGGTCAAAGGTGCTGCAGAATAATGGGCATGAGCAGAGGTCACGGCAGTGCCATAAATACTCCACATACCCACCATCTGATAATTGGGACAAAGATTTAATTGGTTGGATCAGAGAGCCAGACAGTCCAGGCAGGAATCTACAGGTCACACAAACACTGGACAGAGCAGTCAGAGCACTGAACCTCAACCCATACCTGGCTGCTCCCTAATTGGTCGGGTTAACTGTCTTAACTGACAAAACCAAAAACCTGGCCAACACTGACACACGACACAGAGGTCACGGTGACAGAACAGATGAATAGATGAATATTAGACAGTTTACTTTCGTGCAGTTGAAACTTTATGCAACCTTTCCTACACCTGCGTCTGTCGCATGTAATTAAAACCAAAAGCACACAAACAAAAAACACATATCGCCTTTGAAGTCGTTGTAAAAGTATTTCTAAATAAATAAGCCCTGTAGATAACTCGTACAAGGTCCGACAAGCACAATGAAGTACCTGCTGACTTTCAGTCTTAATATTTGCACAAGATTTGGATACACTCAGAGCATTAATCTATACTAAAAGCTATTTTATTTACCAATGCATGAACTAGGGCGGCAAAAAGTCTTGCTCTGTGTGGGCTGGAGGAGTGACTGGCACACCCAGAAACCAAACACCAGCAGCACAGGACAGTAATCCCCAAATAATTGTGTGTTTTTGCTCGGGCCAGTGAACGACTGAAGAGGAAGGTACCACTTATAAATCAAGAGGACAGGGTCTTTAGCGGTCCATTATTCAGGAAGTGGCTGAAGTTTACATGTGAATCAACCGAGGAGAGAAGCTGAAAGTGCTTGAATGGTAACAAAAGGACTCAGTGAAGGTGTGTTGTGCATGTGTTCATACTTACTGCAGGCGCTGCAGGTAAAGCAGCTGTCGTGGTAGAGGCTACCCATAGCTTGGCAGGCCTGGTTGGCTCCATGCACGGCTTTGTTGCACTTTACGCAGACTCCTGGAACACAACACAACAAATGAAAAAGTCAGATGAAGACATTTTAACCACTTATACAATAAAAATCAAGACAGTGGTCACACATTACATTGATCAAATGCAACATCTGAGATATGAATTAAGAAACTGTTTATTGTATCAAGACAGAAGAATAAACTAGACAAAAACAATGGCGACAGAGAAAAAAAAAAATCACTCCACAAATGTCAGGAAGCTGGTTAGCCGGCTGTATTAGTGAAAGCGGAAATATATCCTTATTTGCTTGTTTGACTTGGCTCAGAGACTGAGAGGTCTGTTAATAAAGTCTTTGATCAAATGTTCCTACCCTAACAGACACGGGAGTAATATTAATCCATCCACTCATCCAAGCCAGCTCGATTTGTGAAGAACGTGCAGAAGATATTAAAAATGTAAAAATAAGAAAAAAAGAAATAGAGATAAAAAAGACGATGAAAGTAAAAGTTAACTTTCCTGTGTTGGATGAATAATATCAGTTAAGGCCTTTAAAAGGCAAATCACATGAGAGCATGTCAGGCAATATTACATAATCTCTCCTTTGACTTTGAACAGCTCATGAACAACACAGGGCTTCCATGTTATCAATAAAAAAAACAACTTTTTATCTGCAGCTGCTTCGGATGCAACACTGCTTTCCTGATCTGAGACCTGCCACAAAAATACTATCTTTGATCGCTCCACTTCCCCGCCATTACCGCATGTCTCCCTCTGAGCCTGCACCGCATGACATGCCGTGATATGACAACTGACATGTGGAGTGTGACAAGTAACAACCCCCATCACTGCTGGCCCTAATGAGCAGTCAGCTAGCAGCTAAATCAATCAGATATGGTGTGACATGATCATCAAATCATCAAGTTTTGACCTAAAGTAACACTAATAGAAGGGGCTATGATATTAATGGAAGATGATAGCAAAACCCGAAGCTCCTCTTTTAGTGTGCATGAGGTTATTTGTATGTGGTGGTTTTTATAGAAAAACTCCCAGGAGCCAGAATTGGAGCTAAGCAGATGAGCTTAGCCCAGCCCAGCCCAGCCCAGCCCAGCCCAGGTCCTCCTCGAACATTCACAAAGAAACTTCTGTTTCCACTCTATCCAACACACATCACGCGGCTGCCCCCTTCCAGAACACACTGTCATTTTATAACCTTTTTCAAATGTTTCTCTTTATAGACTGTCAGTAATACAACATACAACTTGGCTACACATAATTCAACTAAAGCCTCTCCTAATGCCACAACAGAGGACACATCATCAGAGGTCCCAACGGCTGGAAAGAAGATTTAGAGATTTAGATAATAGAGGGATATTATTAGATAGCTGAAGGATGTTGCTCTTACGTAAGGTTTTTCAAGCTAACATGAAAACACAATAAAGTAGTCATGCCTTCAAACTACTCCAATTAAAAGAGTGAAGGCTTTTTAAATCAGATTCTCTGCTTTTCTTCAGTGAATGTTGAGTACAAACAATTCTTGTCACAGAACTATCAATGAAGCAGGTACAGGATTCTGAGGAACACATACTGTAAAGAACACACTCTCTTTCAGGACTTTTTTTGAGATCTGACACAGAGCCAAGGACATTTTCCCAATTAAACTTTTTATAGCTCTGAATTGTATGCCCCATGAGAACAAAAATGCAATAAAAGTCTGTCTTTTTCTTTTCCTGTTCAGGACCTAAAAATTCCTTATTTTCATAGTAACCTCCTCGCCGGTTGGGCCACTACAAATCTGCTTTTGGCCAGAGTCCTATGTTCCAAAACAGTGTGATTATTCAGGGGACTGACTGCTTGCTTCAAGCTGGGGGAGGGGAAGCAAAACATGCAGCCAAAACTGTGCCCGTCCTACCCTCCCTCACCTTTCCCAGCTGTCAAAACTCCCAGTAGATGGCTGCTCGCTGGCCAATATGCCACTGGCTAAAAACGAGACCCTCACTACACACTGAAGCAGTTAGTGAGTGCTATCACAACAGCGGTTTTGCTTTGATTTTTTTGCTTGCTTACTGGCTAGTATTCATGCAATCTTTATGGTAAAACATGGCTTCAAACTACTAACACTTGGTTTAGGATGGTATATATTGTTCACTGCTACTATTGTAGCTGGAAGCTTAAAGTGGTTGTGAAAATAACATTTCTCCAAGAAACCCCATGTATTAAGATCTTAAGTAGTAGACTTAGCACTGAAAGACAACCCAAAATTCCCATCTACAACCATATCCACCACATTATTAATTTAACTTCAAAAGTAGCAGTAAAGCAGCACGTGCATCACACTCTCATTCACTCGAATGTACTGAAAGTTGAGTCACCTACGGCATCATTTTCTAACTTTTACCACAGCAGACAGACGCCACACCCAGAAGAAGTGGCAACGCATATTAAATTCAGTTATATACCACAGGCCATATATTCATAGACAAACAGACACATGGATGTGAATGAAAGGAAATCACAATCACACACACACACACACACACACACACACACACACACGCGCACACACGCACACACACAAACACAAATAAAAGTCAGTCCACAAAGCCTGCCAAAGTAGAAGCCAGGAATCCCTGGGAAGAGTTAAGACGAAGGTTTCCACTCAGCAGCCAGATGGGATAAATTAATCCTCCATCTTAACACAACACTAAACGTTCATCTGAATGTGTGTG
>CAEMYA010000161.1:4134052-4159705 GCA_903131615.1 Diplodus sargus
GTGTGTGTGTGTGTGTGTGTGTGCGTGTGTGTGTGTGTGTGTGTGTGTGTGTGTGTGAAAGTCAGAGGAAGCAGGGAGGCTAAACACTGGGATGTCCCACCACTTCTCCCCTCTTGGATGAAGTTGTCTATAAATCTCACATCCTCTCAGGCTCTCGTGGTCAAGGACAAAGAGGAATCCACAGACTTTTCCCTAAATCTCTCCCATTTGTCTGCTCTTCCATTCAACTGCACCGCAGGCACCTCCAAACTTGTCTGGGACTCCCCTCCCCTTCGCATCCTAAGACCTCATTTCTAGAATTCCTTGCTCTCTTCCTTCAGACATTCCTCACTGTTCCCCTGGTGCAGCCGTTTGGCATTGGACTCATTTTCCCAGAACTTCCCAGAACTTTTCCCTGCAGTCGTGCCAATCAGAACTAGGTGTGCGTTTGGGAACTCTGATGGATCCTGGCATAAATGGAAACAGCCCTCTGGATAATTAAAACACAGCCGTGTCACTTAAACTCAGTCCTATCAACTGTTGTGTTGACAGGACTGAATTTGAGTGACACGGCCATCAGGTTTAACTTAATAATCTTCAGATACAATGGGATCTACAAATATGGCAATATATGCAACATGGTTGAGCTGACAGATGATGGCATCATCCATCACTGATGGCTGAAAGTCAATAACTTCTAAGGACTGTGCCAACATAACATTGTGATTTAAAATGCCCCCCACTTGAGAATGCAATAAAGTGGCGTGTCCCCTCACAGTAGCTTTAAGGCAGGAATTGTTGGCATTTGTGAGAGAGAGAATAAAAAGGACTTTGTTGCTGCTCAGTGCACTAATGTTATGTTTCGAAGTCCCGTTTATTATTTTCTTATGAAACCTCCTCATTTCAACTAAAGACACGTAATTCACATTGGGGGCAGCATTGTGTGCTTTCCGCTGTTAGTGTGTTTCTTTCAAACATGCAGTGCAGACACAAAGACCTTTTTAAATGTATGTCGGTGATGACAGGTGAGTTCAGTGGGTCGGACCGAAAGTGGGAAACAGCAGTAGCGAGTAGTAACTACTGCCACACGGCAACTCTGAGGGAACACGCTACCTCAACGACAACTCCATCCTCCAACTTGATGTTTCACTAAGGACATTGTCATAAGCCAATTCGATGGACAGCGGCCACCTTTATATGCAACTATTATTTTCACAATCTACAATTTATTCTACAAAATGTCAAAAGAGTGCCCTATAATATTTCCCAGACCCAAAAGTAACATCTTCAAACTGCTTATTTTGTCCAACCAACAGTCCATAATACAAAGACATTTCATTTGTCATCTTAAAGGACAAAGAAAAGCAGGAAATCCATACATTTAAGAAGCTAACACTAGCAAATGTTTAACAATTACAAAAAAATGAGTGTAACAACTATTATATACACTATAACGGTTATTAAAACAGTTGGCAACTGATTTTCATTTGACTGACTAATCATTGCAGCTATTATCAAGTGTATTTAAAATGTCATATACACTTTGAAGGTCAACTTTAATCGAACTTAAGTTTTGTAAGAAAACTAGCCTACACAAGTGTTTTCTGGCATGAAAGCATGACTCAGAGGATGAGCCATGAACTGGTGGGAAACTCCATCCAGGAACTGTGTGTGGGCCATGTGGGACCGTGTGTGTGAAAAAAAAACGACATATACTGTACAAATGTAAATCCTACACTTCTGCTGATTGCACACTGTGCTCTCCCACATGTCCGTTATTTTAACGTCTCTGTGCTATTTCTGAGCCGTGTCGTGACAGTGACAAAGGCCAGAGCGTCTTCCCTTACACACTAACACAAGCACATCAACGGGCTGAGGAAAGCTGTGGGTTACAATTGTGGCATTCCAGCAGGAAATTCCTCCAGCGGAGAAGCAAGGGTGGGCCGTGTGTGTTTGTGATTGTACGTAATAGGGTGCTCTGTGGCTTTGAACCAGATATCACCAATCTCACACTCGTCCTCTCACTAGTGGGACATCCCATTTTCATGAATGGCCTTGGCTGCAAACACCTGGCCACCACGTGATTACCAGCTCTCTCTTTCAAAAACAAACTCCTAGCAACACGAATACATCTCACCTATTTATTGCATCTGCCTCCGGGAAAGGATCCTGTCAGCTGACCTCACAGCAGAACATGTGTTTTTACAATGTTGCATTAATTTCCTGATAGTGCTCCTCCAAATAGAGCACCGGATGTATGAGGAATAGAAACCAGAACAATCTGCTGATGATGGACATTTTTCAAAAACCATGCCTCTGTCTGTCAAGCCAGTGACATTATGCATTCATTCAAAAATGTAAAAATATATAATGTATGTATTTTCAATTCTCCTGTAAAGCACTCTGAATTGCGTTTGTGTCTGAATGGTGCTATATAAACAAGCATGCATTGCATTACAAGACTTAACCCCTCCTATTCATGCCTTGATAATAATATAATACACTTCAAATATATCTAATTTCAAGAAATGCAAGGACAGATCAAGGCAGCTCAAAAAGCAAGAAATGATCTCCAAGATAAAATATGCAACGTCTTATAAAAATGTGCCCCTAAAAGCCAGAACTAATAGCCACAGGTGTTGTCTTTCATCACATCTTCCCTGTGCACACGTGTTCCTCAGCTGCACAAGCATGCATGGCGTGCTCACAAAAAGAGTCATGAGAAATGTGCAAGCACAGGTCTATAATAATGACATCATTTGGAAACCAGTTAATGCCACTGCCAGTCAAACAAATTCAACATGGGATGGAACATTAATACAATCACAGACTAACCATTCAATCCCTGTGGAGGCGATAAGAGGGCAGCATTCTTCTGTCCGGCCTTTGCCCCGTGTTTTATTGCTGAAGGGTTTGTTTCGGTGGCCAAGCAGGCAGACAATGAATCATTTAAGAACAACATGGAACTAATTAGAAAATTATTCTGTCTGCATTCCATACGAGAAAGAAAGAGGCCTCCCACAGCGTCTACTTACTAAATTCAGCTATTTTATCAGCAAAGAGACCATCACTGAAGAATGCCATCAAACAAAGACAAGACAACGGGGTGGCACTCCTGATTAAGCTACAGAAACACACACACAAGGGAAACACACACAGCATGACAAAGGGTGACTGTGTAGTGCGTGTGTAAATCAGAAACAAGTGGATTTATGTTCTGAACTGTGGGTGGGCGGTTCTGTCGTTCAATGGTGGCTTAACTAACTGAAGCCCCGTGTTGATGTTGCGTAGTTGAGACTGTCTTACCAAAGTAGTCAGCCTTCGGTTGGGCATCCATCTCTTTTTCCAGCCGCTTAGTGAGGGCCTCTAATTTTATTTCAGCTGCTGAAGGTTGTTCAGGAGGCTGCGTGAGGAGAGGCTGGCAGTGTGGCTGGCCGTTCTTGGGGGAGCACAGGACGTCAGCTTCAGCACTGGTAGCCTGTGCAAGTATTTGGCCGTGGCCTTGAGCCTGGCTGCTGCTGCTGCTTTTGGAGACGCTGGCAGGGACCAAGGGGGAAGTTGCCATCTGAGCTCTGGTTTGAAGTGTCTCAGAGGTTGCAGGTAGAAGTGAGGAAGCTGACACTGGACCATTGTGGTTGGTAGAGGATTTTGAAGTTGGAGAAGGTGGCTGGAAATGGGCTGCAGTCTGTACGGGAGGCTGCTTCATGTGCCCGTCAGCTCCACCTGTGAAGGCACTCAGAGGCAGGGCAGGGATGAGGTCTGGTGTGGCTGAGCCAGCGGGCTCTCCCGCCCATCCCCTGGCTGGCCCGGCGGAGGAGGGTGAACCCTGGTTTACAACCGGGCTGACAGCCTGGTTCTGCTGGGGTGGGACACTGTTGGCAGTGGGAGGTGCAGACTGGTGCTGTAATGCCCTGCTGCTGCTCCCAGACCCAGACAAAGACGGGGAGCGCTGGCTCTCACTGGATGGGGCCCAGGCATCGGGCTGGATGACGGGGTTACGAGCATGTGTGGGCGCGCTGTGAGCAGCGCTTCCTGGGCTAGGGGGAGTAGGGCTGGTGTGCTGGTATGAAAGTGGCTCTAAGCGCTCCTTATTATCGTAATTGTTTCCGTAGCCATATGCCCTGCCGGCTGGAGGTTCAGACTGAATGCCTGTGTGGTGTTTCTGTCCGTCAAACTGCGCGTACTGATTCCCCGCCGTGGTGCCCGGCACAGGGCCAGACAGTATCGGGGGCTTCGCTGCCGCCTCACCCGGCTGCCTGTAACTATTGATGGGCGGTCTGTCTTTGGTGTAATGAGCGCTGTTGTATCCACCATTCATTTTAATGGCCTGGTTGTTCTTCGCCATCTCCTCCTGGTGTTTCTGCATGTGTATTTTAGTCATTTTAGAGGCGAAAACTTTTCTCGTCTCTTCAAAGTCGGGGTTGTTTCCCGCATCCCTCCTGGTTCGAAATAAACCGTCTCTGGATGCTTCATACATGTTTAAGTCCTCGATAAACTTGCTCGCCTCGAGTCCTAAATCCTCGTATTTATCCATTTCGAAGTTGCGTGTCTGCTTCAACAAACTCAAGTAAAGTTGTATCTTTTTCTTTAGGTTAAACTCTCACTAAAGTAAGTAAAAGAGTGGTACCGTTCCAGAGTGAATTATTAGCTTACAGTCCAGCGGCTCGAAGTCTTGACAGGAGACGGGGGTCCGGACCCAGGTCGAAACTTTTCTGTTATTCCAAAGTTTCCAGCTCTTTTTATAGTCCGGGTTCAATCACTGAAAAAGTTGAAAACTCCGCGTCCTCCTCGGCGAAACTTCCCCTCTGTAAGTCCGTCCAGCTCAGCTCAGCTCAGTTCAGCTCTGATACGAACAAGCCGCCGTCTGTCTGGTTATAAATGTGAGCAGATCCCAGATCCGATAGCCCGGACGACCCCACAAACTGCCCCCCTCCTCCCG
The DNA here is from genome assembly GCA_903131615.1 of Diplodus sargus. Classification (NCBI taxonomy): domain Eukaryota; kingdom Metazoa; phylum Chordata; class Actinopteri; order Spariformes; family Sparidae; genus Diplodus; species Diplodus sargus. The sequence continues at coordinate 4,138,971 of CAEMYA010000161.1, forward strand.
CCTAACAGTCCCAGCGGGGAGCCTTCATTCAAAACTTCACCCCTCCGCTCCTCTGCCGGCACACTTACACTTGAAGCGGTCAAAATAAGCTCGTATGTCGTCAAAGTCGCGACGGTGACCAGATAAAGTGGTTCCCCCGGTGACGAGCAGACCGTGGGATAACCGTTGAGCACGCAGCCGTACGTGGCCACCGGTCGGTTCGACAGTCGGGACAGAAAACAGGGAACAGTTTGTTTTAAAGGTACAGTGCTCACTTTAAGACAAGTAAAAGTTGTCCGCTAGCTTACACCACAAGCTATTCTATCCCAAAAATAGCGAACTGGGGGCAGATATTCGTCAGCATGTTCCGCTAAAAAAGTGTCCCTGACATCCGGTGTCATTTTTCATGAAAGAGCTGGTTGACTCAGCCTCTCTTTGAGTCAGCATTTTCATTTAGCTTGGTGAAATTGAAGGGATGAAGTGGGTGTTTTTTTTCTTTTTCTTTGCTTTGGTGGAATATACTAACTTAAAGGGCAACCGGGTGGTTTTAATTTGTCCGTATTGATGAGATGATGCTACCAACTCAGACATATTTTTTTTTTCCATAACTGAATAAACAAGCTGTTCTCAGAGGTAGGTAAATTCCCCAGAAAACCTTGAAACTAGAAAGGTGGCAGGGTCCGCCACATGTAAACAAAGTAAAACAGTGTGTAAGACCAGTTTGTTTATTCAGTTATTAAAACTCATAGTTTGTTATATTTATGTTTTTTAAAAATAACAGTCAATCAAGCACTTTTTCTCCTGATTGAAATGTCTTGCCCAAAACTACGTAGTACACCTTTAAGCACAGTTTTGAGGTATTGTACAAATATAAACAACAACAAAAGTAGATACCAGTAGGCTGCATCAGTAATTGTTATTCAGTAATAAAATATACATTATTCTGAAATGGGCCATTTTGTACAGTAATGTTTTAATTGGAATGCTTTTGTACTATTACTTAGATCTGAGTAAAATTTTGAATGCAGGAGTTTGGCTTGTAACAGAGTATTTCTACATTGTGGTGTTGTTAATTGTATGTGAGTAAAACATCCGGTACTTCTTCCACCACTGTACATTTCTTATGTAGCCTATTAAACACAAGTACAAATCTGACTTTACTGGAGTTTACTGGAGCTCCACTGTTATACAGTTACTAGTTAACTACTTTCAAAACCCTAAAAAACATTTAATCTGCTTATAAAATATGAAACTATCCACCAACATGCATAATGTTTGGAGAAAGCTCTACTTCCACCAAGTTTTATGCAGAATAATTCCTATTCTAATAATATGTAATAGTGTTACACACTCACACAGGCATTTCTGCATTCAGAACTCATACTGTTCAGTTTAAATACAGCTAATAATAGACCAACTTACATAACACTTTCATTGCAGACCTTTTAATGTAGTGAAGTGTTTTTACAGTGTAGCATAGCTATTTTTACTGAATAATCCTCTTCTACCACCGCTTGTGGGTTTAGCGATAGGAAGAGAGGAGGGAAAAGAAAGTAAAGCAAACGGGGGATGGGCAATTATTTTGGGATGCTTTTGAGAAGGGGAAAGTGTTTTAATCTGGCGCCCAAAATGTTCAATTCATGTTAATAATATGGCTTTGAAAACGTACAGGGTGAATAGATACATCCTCATTTGATTGATTAATGTAACCTGTAGGACATCACCTGTAAGTTTCCTGCACCTCATGAACTGTCTGGTGGAGAGAACCCCCATAACTGTAACTACTGTATGGGTGTGTTTTTCTTGTGGTTGAAGGGAGTATTTACAGTGCATGTGCCCCCTCTTGTTTTGGTTGAATGATGTCACACATTCCTGCTCATGACCCCCCCACACACACACACACACTGTGGCCTTATGTCCCGACCCTGGCTGGAATATTTGACACAGAGTTAGGGTACAATAGGATGAACTCATCATGTGTACGGGAAAAAGGCTCAACCTCCCAGCAAACACATAGGAACACATTGTAATTGTATCCTGGAAGGAACCTGTGTGTGCATATATTGTCTGACAGCCTGGTTGATGAAAAACCGTATGGAGTCAGTACATTGAAGGGGCCTCTAGGCTGCGGCTCGTTGTGTAATTAAAACAGAAGGTTTATAAGGCACGGCCATTTCTGTGTTTGGGGAAACAGTCACCATAATACAGCATTACCTCCAAGCTTCAGGCTTAACTTGCTTCATAAATATCAACCAAAAACAGCTGAGTGTGTGGTAATAACACAGGGTTAGGACACAGAAGGTTATTAAATGTGTTAGTCAGAATCTAAATGAATGGTACAACGTTGTCGACACACGTTGAAATGAGGGAGGTATACAACCAATGTGACCGCAAGATATGTTTGAGCATATATCGTAAAGCAGTCTAAACTCTACGAAATCATCCTCGACATGTTTTCTGTTTTTGTAATTATTTCTCTGAGTAAGGTTAATTCAAACACATGGTAACAGCAGCAGGGGTTTTGGAAAACCTGAGATCATTTGGCTTCAGCGATTACGTTAATTGGCCCATTTGCACCTCATTAAAGGGGAAAAAATAGAATGAAACGTGTTCAAACTTTATTTCCAAGTATTGAAACACTCTACACATACATAGCTCTGTCTCGTTACTACTTTGTGTTGGACATTATATCGTCACATAAAAAATTTGCCATAGACAATATTACGGTCAAAATAATTCCATTGATATAATAACTATATGACAACATAATAATTGAATGCAGGTACACTCTTTCATAGAGCAATGGCCTTTTAATTCTTAATAATATACAGACATTGTGATTGGCATGTGAAAGAAATGATTAAGATATCCCAACCAAATAAGCATTCTGATGACTTTCTTATGAAAACGAACATGCATGTAAACACCACAGCCAATGTTGAGGTCAGCAAAAACGATCAATATGTGCAATAAGTCGATAACATAATTATCGTGACAGACCTACACATTCATTGATACAAATAGGTCTAAGTGGTTGTGTAAAATGGAAACAAAAACTTTCAAAATATCTTAAGGACTTTTAATTTAATCAATCACTTTGTTATAGTATTGTTTTCCTCAAGCAAAGCCTCATTCTTACACATTAAAAGAGATATCAGATGCCATCATGTAGGAAACAAGACTTGAAGTTAGTTCTGTTATATATATATATATATATTTGTATAAAATATGTGTCCTGAAAGGCATATGCAATTGCAAAATTGGGTCAAATCAAATAGAGTAGCAATAGCTTTTACTTTATAAGGCTACTTTGAAGCAGCTGCAGCACTGATTAGTCACTGTGTGCCAAGTGCATGACAACACTGATTCAAGATGGATGGAAACAGATGGATTTAACAGATTTGTTAACTGCAATGAAGCTCTGACAGATAAGAAGAGAAGACAAGATGAATAATAATTGCCCACACATATGTGATGCTTTCACAACACCCTAAACAGTCAGGACTACGTACAGTGCATGCAACTTAAATCATAGATCCATGGTGCAACCAATGATTACTCTCATCGCAAAAAACTAGTGCCTTCAAGTTGCCTCTTTTTTATTATAGCCATCACTCCAAAACCCAAGGACTCATATTTACAAAGAAATGACAAGACAAAAAAAGCAGTAAATCCTCACCTTTAAGAAGCTAGGACATTGACAGCTTTGCTTGAAAAATGATTGAAACAATTTAACAATAGACTCGTAGTTGCAGCTCTCTATCTCTACTCTGTGTTCTTGTATACAGAAGAGAATATAGTCTAATTTACATGCTCAAAGGGGCAAAATGAAAAGTAAATAACTTTGGCTCATGTGGAGCACTCACTCATACCCCAAGAGTTAAGCTTTCTGCTCAAAACCAGAAAAAGGACGAGCGAGACACTGCTTATACAATGAGCTCACCCGGAAAACATCCACGGATGACCAAATTACCAGCATTCAGGCCGGCAAGATAATGAGCTGTGGCATTGCTTCGTCCCCCTGTGAGAATACCCGGCCCAGTTCAGGGACTCAGCTGGTGCAGTGGAGGGTGACTGTGACTGCACCGCTGAGCACTCCACCCTTATTTTCCACCGGCGGAGTTTCTCCAGAGGAAGGGGAGCGATTTTCTTCGACTCATCAGAGACAATTCATGCCGCACATCTCGTATTTAAGAAAGACTATGACTGTGGTCTGAAGACAAACTGAGTCACAGTGGAATACTGTTGCCTATTCAATAATCCTAGTCGTCATGGAAACTGCAGAGCTGACGAAAAGTGTTAAATGGCTCCAGGGGATGTTAGTGACAAAATTAATTATTAGAGGAAATGCTTCAGTGCAGCTCAGACCTCATTTTACTAGAAGCAGTGGACAGAAATATCTTACTTGTCTATTTATTCAGTCTGGGGAGGGCTTCCTGGCATGCCTTAAACATCCGAAATTGCATCGCTGTTGCCCCTTCTCAGTGACACAACACCTCGAGCTTATGGTTCAGGCTGGTTCATGTTCGGACCTGCTTATTAGCTGGAGGAGAGTGCAAAGAGAGGTGTGAAAAGAATTGCGGCAATAACGCAAAAAGAGGAAGCGATCAGGGGGCTAAAAACTACCTCCCATGAATCTAATTCTCATTTCACACAGCCGGTCTGAAAGTGTGAAAGAAAACACGGCACGCAAAGATGAGTTGACAGAAGACACAGTGCCCCTCTGTCTCGTCTCACAAACTGACTTTCTGTTTGGCGCTGTGGCAGCATCTGGTTGAGATCAAATTCACAGAATCTGAGACAATACAGAGAATAACAAACACTGTTTTGGCTCTTTGCCCCCCCCTCCTCCTCCTCCTCTTATTCGTGGTTTCTCTTCCTGTTATTCTGTCTCTCCTGTGGGCCCTTTCCTGTCACCTGATGGCCAGAGATAGAGCATAGAAATATGGAAAAGGAGGCATGGAGTGTTCTGTTTCACCGTCGGTCTGCATATTTGTAATGAAAAACACACCTTCTGTTACTTACAGAATGAGATACGGCGTGATCGTATCAGTCAGAAGCTGACCATCTCATACTGTAAAAATAAGAGCACTTCCTCAAAACAGAAGCTGACCTTGCAGAACTCACACATGCGTCTCGTTTTTCAAAAGAGACCGCATTGCTTCTTTTTTCATTCACTCACAGAAACCAGACAATGTATCAGACTTCTCTTAGGCAACGTGGGCACTGTAAGAGGTTGCACACATCAGGTAACTGCTTACTCACCGAGCCTTTCAAGATAAGCTAGTGGGCGTACACACGGTAGTGTGTGTTTCAGTGCTGCAGGCGCGTGAGCTCTGTCAGGACAGTGACAACGGCTGAGTCATGTTGACCCAGTGAACAGGCACAGTGCAGCAACCATGATACGGTGGCAGAGCTGAAAAATCCCAGACCACAGTTGGCCCTTCAGTGACTTCAAATAGACCTTCTGGTAAACCGAGCCTCACAGAGCACAGCGGCATGTCCCGGAGCCAAACAGTAGATCCGTGTACGGTGCTCAGAAGAGATCCGCAGCTTGAAACAAACACTGATAAGGCAGATCATGACTGCGTGACTCAACCGAGACACTGGGCAGGCCGGCATATGGCAGAGGAAGCGGTGTGAAGTTGCGGTCCTGAGTGCGGCGCTCAAAGTGCCGTTCAGGGAGAAGGGAGGAACGATGACTGGAATGTGAAGTGATGTTTGGGCTCGTGTGTGATTGTCAAGAGGGTCTGACTAAACGGGAGCGTGATCTCGAAGAGACAGATGCTAAATCTGTCCTGGCAAAAATTAAAGAGGCGAGAAACCCATTGCTTATTGAAGCGTTTATTTAAAAACATAATATAAATAAAGAATCTTTAGACATATTAACATTCAAGTTTAGACAGTTAATATAAAACATTTTTTCTTTGTCCGAATTCATGACATATAAAACTCCGTCACTTTTGTTTGTCTCTCCCTGCTGAGTCACTGACTGACAGGCATTCAACAAGCGTCCGCCGTCTGAACATCACTCTTCGATGAGGAAGTTAATGAGGGCGGTCCTGGGGGAGAGGATGGCTCTCTTGATGCGGCGTGCGCTGAGAAGCTTCTGTCCGAGCGGGCTCTCCAGGATGAGCTGCTGCACCCGCTCTGAATCTTTGGACACCTGCAGAGGCACGGTCACACTCCCACAGGCCTTGTTGTTTATCTGAGGGGTAAGAAGAGAGGGGGGGGGGGGAAAGACAAGTTACTTCCCTTTCAACAAGTCTATAGTTGAATTAAGTTCTGCCCTGTCAGGCTGTACCCAGGCTTTTCCTTCCTGGCATAAAAGTCCCAAAATAACAGGCTCCAACTCTCCTTCCACATATACAGTGAACCCTGAAAACACATAGTTAGTGGTAGGTATGGGAAGGGCACTCAGTCCTGTAATGTTTAGAGGCATGTGTATGTGTGCACACGGTGAATGTGATCACATCTCTGGAAGTCGCCGAAAATTAATGCAGTGTGTGTGTGTGTGTGTGTGTGTGTGTGTGTGTGTGTGTGTGTGTGTGTGTGTGTGTGTGTGTGTGTGTGTGTGTGTGTGTCAGAGGCCACTCAGCCTTGGCATCCCTTCTGGGACAAACCCCATACATGATTAGAGGCCAGAGGGAGTGACGGCCCACAACAGAGAGCTCAGCCCTGAAGTAAAACCATCATCATCATCATCATCGAGCACTGGGAGCTCAGATATATGTACTTTGTGTTGAGTGTGTGTGTTAGGGGCGGGTGGGGTGGACATGATTTCATGACTTTGTTGAATGAGAGCTGAACAAGAAGAAAACAATAGAGTACACACCTTCTTAGATGTTGATATCATTATATCTTCATATGGCGCAAGTGTTGTCTTTAATGCGTGCATCACAGTAAAGTGAAGTAATTTGGGGAATTTACCAAAGTTTCACTAGTGCTAACACTTAGTCATTATATCCACACTACTTAACCTTGTGTTAATATTTTGTGTAATTACCATTTGATATCTCTACAATATTGTCACAATACCAATATCAAGGCATTTGGTAAAATATACCATGATATCTGGTCTTGTCACACAGTCCCAGCATTTATGTAGTGCTTTCAAAGTGATTTAGGATATCACTATATATACATCGTGTATCACGATATAACCTAAAAATATCACAATATTATTTTAAGGCCATATCACCATCCTAACAAAAATGTGTCTTTCTCTGTTGATGTATTTCCTTAAAACCTTAAAACCAACAGTCCTTTGAGTTGGTGAGCCTCATAATGTGGAAGGAAGAAAATGTGCGCAGTAAATGTCTTTAGTTTGATGGTTTCTGACATTAGTCGTCAAATATATAGCAACACAAACCCACACACACACTGCCCAGGTGTGTCTCATTTCTGTCTTGTGGTTTCTTGTCTCTCTGTCAGAGTAAAAATGGAGAATTCCATTGGTGGATGACAGGTGCTGTTAGTCAGCTGACTGCTTTTTCTGTCATTGCACATCATGCGTTTGTGTGTCGTTGAGGGGATTAGCAGGTTCCTCTCAAGGGGCACGACCCTCTAGAAAGAAAACAGTCGGATTAAAGTAGTCTCAGCTTTTATCTTTTAACTGAGTACATATTCAACATATTCAGGTGTGTGTGTGTGTTTGTGTGTGTGTGTGTGCGCGTGCGTGCGTGCGTGCGTGCGTATTCGTTCATGTGCCAGTGTAAGCATGTGTGGATGTTTGGATCTGATCCAAGTTGATTTTCTGAACCTCCCCCATCACAGCTGGATATTCTCTCTGATTATCTGTATGCCTTTGAAAGTTCTCACACACACACACACACACACACAATTTCACTCCTGATGATGACATACACTGCCAGGCTTTTGCTATTTGTCTGATTGAGCTCACGGGCGTAAAAAAAGGAACAAGAAATAAGAGTGAGACAGGAATAACACGGTGTGTTCTGCTCCTGGCTTTTAATTATTGACCCACTTGCCTATTTAGCATAACGCACACCACTTGACATGCAGACGCATAAACACACACAAACACACATGCAGCCATGCACGCACACAGGGTAATCATAGGCTCCCTTGAAAATTACAGACTACATGAATGTAATCATGGACCTAAGACTTTGGGTTTAAGAGTGGATCTTAAGTGCTAGTGAATGCAAAAGGAAACGTGTGTACGTATCCATATTAATAAAGTTGTGTATAAACAATGAGCAGAGGGGTGAGTGAAAACACTGGCAATGCTTTAAAGCAACAATAAGGACACGTTCGTGCTGTGTTTCATAACTTGCTTGACAATCATGTTTTTTCAGTCTGGTTGAGAGAGTTTCATGAACCCAGGCAGGACTTTCGTGAAACCTATGTATGTATGTGTGTGTGTGTGTGTGTGTGTGTGTGTGCCTGTGGGATCTTACCATCACAGACAGCTCCACAAAGTCAGGGACATCCAGGTACTTGGGGTCCACAGCTGGCCAGGACTGTTGCAGAACGTCTCCTTTCTGCTGGAGGAGGAGGCTGAGGGGGTTTTTCACCTGACAAAGACCTGGGAGAGGTGGGGGGGACACAGGAGGAAAACACTGAAGAGAACTGCAGCGAAAGGGCTGGGGATGACATTTACCCAGTTTGTTTTCTTTTTCGTACAGTAAAAGTAAAATCTCGATGAAGGGTCAAACAACAGCCCACCATCCTACTTAAACAAGCAAGTGTGCACGCCCCAGAGGCACAAGGGGAGGATGTGTGCTTCCTCTATCCTGCGTCATGTGTGCATGAACACAAACAACATACAACGTGACTGAGTGCGGCAGAGGTCCCACGTTCCTCACTTGTATGTCCACTTAAAAAAAAAAAAAAAAACTATGTAAGCACAAGCAAAATGCACACATCCAGCAGTGCACACCTCTTCCTCCCCTCACCCACAGATTATCTGTCAGGTTATTTCCTGACTGCGCCTATCAGCTGGACATTATATTTTTGTCCGGAAGCTCTTTTTCTCTCAGCTGTGTGCAGAAAGCCTGTGTACGTGTGTCATCGACAATAAGGGGATGTCCTCCGGGCCAGCGCAGGGCCAAGTGTTCACACAAGGCAGGAAAAGTGACGTGATTTCCCCTTGTATTGTTTGTTTTTAACACACAAACTCTGAGCACTGCTTTCAGTTTCATTTGATGGACGCAGTGAGTTTATTTTTCAGGTGAACTCATCCATGGCTTTGGCTCGTGAAGGACATATAGAATCAATAAAAATGTCTGTTTGCAATACCTTCTGGGTAGAAAACTCCAGCGCTGTGTAGCTAACATGCACTTTAATTTTCTTGTTCATGTTGGATGCCTTTCATGTAACAACAACACTTTTGCTAACATAAGGCTGAAGACCTATTGTACCTACTTGGCCAGTGACTAAAGAAAAACGACAGCTTGAGTCGCAGTCAGTCTGACCGTTGGTGAGATGTCACTGTTGATTTGGTTTATCAAAGACACAAGCAAAGCAACACAGTGCGTAAACATAATCAGAGCAGGGATGTCAGATAGGATGTGTTTTACTCTATATATTTGAATTATACAGTTATGGCTAAAAATGGCAATAGAAATAATCAAGTTTGCCATTTTAACATATCTCCAAAGTGACTGCCAGTTGTTAGCGTGACCTATCAGTGATGGTGAATAAGACAAAAAAAGAACAACGAGACAAAAGTTTCCAAAAACTGATTCACTGACTTGATGGTTGTTTGATTACATCACTGCTGGATGTTCACTGGTTCACTGTAATGAGCAGCACTTAATCTGAGGCAACTTCCTCTTACAGACATTAGAAATAACCTAATTTCACCACAAAACTCACATGCTTTTGTCACTGTGTCAAATCTTATTCACCGAGAGGTGACCCCACCGACATTCAGAGACTAAAGAGCGGAAGTAAAACTAATTAAATTAATTTAGCATGCGATCGGGGAACACTTTTCTTTTTCGCTGACCTTTTCCCTCTGAGTGTTTGAATACATCTTTTATTATGTGTGAATAATCTGCATTGTCACCAACCTGCCCACAGTTCAGAAGCCAGGTGAGGGGCCATGGGTGCTGTCATCAATACCAGCGCAGCCAAAGCTTCTTCAAACTCCACACTGTGCTGCACCACCGCGGCTGTTGCACTCTGGACACACCAACAGTGGTAAAAATGTGATTTCCAAGTGCCATATATGTGACATTTGTATTTCAAGGTACCGGAGGGCATACTCACACTCAGCGTATTAGTAAGGCCCATCAGGCGAGAAATGGCTGCATTGAGGAGGAAGTCTTCTGTGAGGTGAGATGTCACCTGGAAAGACACAGTCAGTTAGGAGACATTCTGAAGTCTGTTTTGGATCAGTGGACACACGGAGGGGAACTATGTCGGGGAATATTTTTTAAGTCTTTCTCTGAAGAGTTAACTGAAAACAATGACAGGCGCAGTCACCGTGTGTGCCAGCTGTGGGCATACAGCATGTCAACATTCTCCCACCTAGCCTTCTGGGAAGGAGAGCCCATTTGGGAAGGGCCTTAGGGAGGAGGAGGAGGTCGATCACCGAGGCTTTTCTGAGGGACGGATCAAAGGACAGCCTGGGCTTTGGGGGCTTACGGCAAACAGCCTGAGGTCCTTTAAAAGCACCGACCCAGAGGGGTGGAGAGAGAGAATCAAACCTGGCGGCCAAAGGAGGCTATTTATACAGTGTGAAAGGAGGCAGAGTGGATTTAAAATCAATTTCCATCCTCTCCTTCTTTTACTCTTTACTCTGGGGGTTTCAGGTTACGGTGGATGGAAAGGCTGGACCTCAGGACCATGTACTGTTTGCTGTGAGCATATTAGCAATCATAATGTACACTGTAAGTGAGGAAAGGCATCTTACCAGGCACAACAGCACAATCTACTACAGAGTAAAAGGCTACAGGAAATTAATTATTTAATCCCGCGCATAAAAAATAGAATACTATTCAAAATAGACTGAGGTGGCGGTTGCAGTGGGGTGATTCACCCGTCATGTGGTGGAAGAAGTCGTCACATCCGCCACCTAAAGTAAAGACAGACCCCCCCCACCCCATCCCAAAGCACTTCCAAGTGGTGTTATTGTTGGCGTCGCTCCTTTAAATATATATGGACTGCTTTCTGTTTTCCTAAGCGTAAAAGCGTAAAATAGCATACAATGGAAATACTGGAATAACGGAAGTACAAGTATCACACATTTATACTTCAGTACAGAACTTGATTAAATGCACTTTTCATCACTGCACCTATCTCATTGAAAGAAGCTGGCTTGCTGTGATAAATTGGGATTTAGAATACGGACCCACTACTGACCCCTACTGTTGATGACTGTTGCATTAAATTAATGTCACCCTGAGATGTTTTCAGCCATTCATTCCAGATCACAGCCAGTCTGAGGCTGTGGAATCACTACCTCTTGAACTGCGTAGTTCTTGTTGTCCCAGATCTTCTTGGTCTCTGCCAGCTCTTTCTTCTTCAGCAGGGAGGGGTTGGGGATATCTCCAGGCTGCCGGGCCGCCCTCAGCTTGGTCACCAGCTGCCAGAGACGAGACTGCCACCGCAGAACCCCGGGGAGGGCGTCCGCTGAGGACGCAGAAGAAAAGGGACAGTTTGACATCAAGGTAAAGTTTACACAACTAACATATGTCATTCTGAATATATAAGGCAAAATAATAACTCAAGTTGTCACGGCTCACTCTTGACATTCCACAGGATGTCCTGTTCAGGCGGTGCGGCGTAAAGGATGTAGAGTCGAACTGTGTCGACGCCGTACTGCTGCACCACGTCTTGGGGGTCGAGACCGTTGTGTTTGGACTTGCTCATCTTTTCAAACGTCACCTCAACACGACCACCGCCGCACGCCACCGGCTCCTTATCTGGGAGAAGCAGGTCAGGAGTCAAGAGGTCAGCCGGACAGAGAGACATACTTGTTAAGTCATCAACAGTAAGAACTTTCGAACCTCATTTTAATCTCACTGTTTTCATTTGAACCTTTTCCTGTTGGCTCTTCTTCGATCACAAAGAAAAAATATGTGCGGCCTAATCAATATGAGCCTGTAACATGCGGATAAATAAAGAGGCTTCCTTTTCTCTGTAAGCCACCAGAATCTCCTATTTATTCTGTTACTAGGCAATAGAGAGAAGCTGAAAATCCTTGGGCATTGGGCCAATTGTGAGAGACCTCTCAGATCTCTTCAAAGGAAGTCTTTTGATTTGAATTTTGTCAAGAGTAGCTGGTTAACTTGTCAGTCAACTGTAAAGAGCTTTAAAGCACAAAACACAGAGGGACAGCCGTTTGTAGTAGATAAAGGGACAAGGTAGGAAACTGATGATGTGATAGATTGTTTTAAAAAAAGGGGATGTTGTCACGATTTCTTGTTTGTGTTATTAGTAGAGGGAGCTCTCTTCTAATCGCCCCGCAGATTCAGGTACCTGTGAAGTCTATATCTTCTCTCTTTAGGTACTGGCCACTGTCTGCCAGTTTATAAGTCTGGCCCTTGATCAGACCCTGGACCAGCAGCTTCCGGAATGGCTCCCTGAAGGACAGAAAGAAAGACGGCTGATTCACAAAGGAACATTGTAAATGCAAAGGAAAAGCCGGTGAAGTTCTGCGAACTGTACCTGTGAGCAACGAGACCCTGGTCCTTGCAGAAATGACAGAGGAAGCGAGCATAGTACAGGTGCATGACGGCATGCTCCTTTCCTCCGATGTACACGTCCACAGGCAGCCAGTGATCAGCTAGGTGGCGCTCAAAAGGCCTGGAGAGGAGGAGGAAGATTTAAGAGTTAGGTCTCAATGGAGAGAGACGACAAGATACGTGAAGATGTTTAATGCTTAGTCTGAACCGTCATTTCTCACGTTTTAAATGGTTAAAATGGTCAGTGGATTGTATTTGTCTAGCATCGGTCTCTCTGGAGACACAGCTGCCTTGTTTTTGCACTTCCCAAAGATCCCAAAGACATCAAATGTCAAACACTGTATCACGTACTGTGACATCTTCTTTCTGTCCTTCTGTTGGTGAAGTTTATGCAAGTTCTTTATCCTTTTTTTTTATTTATTCATGGAATCTTTCAGCGCTCATGCCAACAACTCCCACTAAACATGACATGCATGACTTCGTCTTTAGAACAGCGAGTTCTTGGCCACTGAGATATGGGTTTTGGATTTCAACTCTTATAAATGCACTTTTATTTTGCAGTTCTACAGCGTATCTATTGTTAATGTCTTATTTTAATTTACCTTGCTTTATCCAACTATGGTGCTGAAACGATTAGACCATCCTGTGTGAAGCTTTTTGCCCATTTTTTTGCAAAGTGCTGTATAGGCGTGTTTGTTTTTCTTGTTTTATATTGAATTATTTGCTGACTTGACTTTTCTTTTTCTCTGTACAGCATTTTATTTTATTTCTCTATCTGGACTGTATCCAACTTTGGTGCTGAAATGTTCAGTTTAGATTTCTCCATGTTAAGCTCTTTATAACTTTGTTTTGAAAGGTTCTGTATACAAACAGTTTATTGTCAGATAATTGTTACTATCAGAGTACTTTAGCAAAGCAGTGATTTGTCAGTATAAAATTTCACAACAATTTAAGATTTATAAACATGCACACACACTTCCTCTAGGGGGCAGGCTGAATCTGATACACAAGGGTCCAGGAATGATGCGAACAGAAGCCTCCTCTATCTCTCTGGACTCACACTGTCGAAGTGATATGAGTTTCAAATGGGGCTCTGAAGATTCTTCTACACTCAGCTTCATGTGTGGAGAAAAGTCCATCTAAGATTAGGCAGGACCAAGCTGTGTCTTGCAGATTTTCACACGAGAGCTGCATGTAGTTAGCCTGACTGGCATGATGGTCAGCAGAGGCGTGGATTCCACCTTAATGATTCTGTTCACGGCAGTCTGCTATCTCAGCATGTCACCTTTTATTCCGGTTATTACTCTCCTACACACCTCTCAGGCTGATTGAACCAGGGAAAAAGTTATGAACTCACAAAGCTGGAAAAAATAAAGGTTTGCATCACTCCAGGGAACTCTAACACATAACCACACACACATACTTTCATATAACACCCTCTTCCTATTTCCTTCCTTTTCCTCGCTACTTTCAACATCTCCAGCTTCTTATTTTCATCGTTTCCCCCGGTGCGCATGAGGCTCAGCGGGCTAACTGAAATGCATAAATAGTGTAATTGCTTTTTCTGTTGTGCCATAATCTGTCCTGCTAAGAAAAATGATGGGGATAGAAGTCCTCCCCTCCTCCCTTTTAAAGCAGCTTTACAGCTAGGTCAGGGCACTGGGAAATTAATCTCTTTTGTTAAGCTCAGGGTATCGCCACCATCCCAGCAGGTGACAGCCACGGCTCCGTAATCTGTATTGGCAGTGAAGGCAACTTCCATGAAAGTGTGTGTGTGTGTGTGTGTGTGTGTGTGTGTGTGTGTGTGTGTGTGTGTGAGTGTGAGTGTGAGAGAGAGAGAGAGAGAGAGAGAGAGAGAGAGAGTTTGTGCATAGACAGTAAATGCATGTTTGAAAAGTGGGAGAGAGTGGGTGATCTTACAGTGAGCATGATTATGTGTTTAACTTTCAAATAGTGCATACAGAGTATATGTGGTGAAAGTGCAATATATGTGAAAAAAGTCAAGTTTCTATTTACACTGCATATTACATGGAGAAATTGTTGTTGTTTTTTTAAATATCAAAAAAAAAGAAAAGGAAAAAGACAGATCTGCTTATCCGCCCACTGCTGGAGACACTTGTGCAGCTTTCTCTCTGTTTCATTTTCATCTGAACAAACAGAGTGTAAATAAGACCTGTGCAATTTGGGCTAAAAGCTGTCACAGTGTGAGAAAAAAAAGATCCAAGAGGAGAAAAAATAAATAACGGAGCTGGCATTTGGTGGCTTTACTGAGTCAAAAGGGGCTGCAAAAAACAGCAAATTCAAGCCTCGGGAGGCGGCTCTTCATACCTCGCTGTGTTCTGAGGGTCTGTGTATCTGAAGTAATACCAGGCCGAGTCCACAAATGTGTCCATGGTGTCCGTCTCCCTCCTTGCTGGGCCCTCACATCTGCCAGAAGGGACAAAGAGAGTTGGCAAAGGCAGTGCAAAAATCAATATCAGGCTGACAAATTCGGAAGCGAACAAATAAATGATCCTTGTTTGGATGCTTAGTGAAATTGCACATTACGTGATTTACGTGTGTGTGTGTGTGTGTGTGTGTGTGTGTGTGTGTGTGTGTGTGTGTGTGTGTGTGTGTGTGTGTGTGTGTGTGTGTGTGTGTGTGTGTGTGTGTGTGTGTGTGTGTGTAAAGCTGGCTCCATCTGGTTGTGGGGGTCATGTCCCTGTAGAGCAGCACAGCCAAAGCCAGACTGGCACCAGAGCTCTGTTCCTGCGCCCTGACTAACAGGCTGTGCTAACAGGGAGCGAACTGGCAGGGCCGAGGACATGATGATGTGTTTGTGTTGGAAATGCCACCTCGTGCCCCATTTTGGTCCAAGCCAAACAGCACTCGGGGTACGTGATGCGAATCTGGCAACATCACTTTCACAGCAGAGGGGAGGAAGTCAGCAAAGACACGGGAAAAAGAGCTTTTGGAAACCTTTCAGATTTGATTTATAGCACTTAATGGAACAGTGAAAGCGTCTGCCTTTTACTTTATAATGAGTCTCAACAGAGTTAAAATCGGTGTCCCAGAAAGATAAACAGTAGCACAGCTTTGAGCTTTACTCTGCGCAACGGAGCTCGTTTGGTTTCCTGGATCTTATGGGATGTCTCTGCTGAGTCCAACTGTCTCTTCCCGTCTCACTCACTAACACGCAGACACACACACATCAAGAGGCAAAACCCCTCGACCACCTACCATACTGGTCTATAATAAGGCTGCAATGATAACGTAGGAGCTGCAGGTTGCCTAGCAACAAGACTAAGGTGTAGCAAGGTTAATATTTGGAAGCCAGGTGTTATTTCAAATGATGGAAAACCCGGCGGTGAGATGATCCACCTTCTATCACAAATTAATTCAAAAATAGGAACTTCACAAAATGCAGAAATCAATGCGAAAAAATTTCTGCGCAAGCAAGTGAGATTTCTCACCTCCTCTTTCACACCGGAATGGCCAATCAGAGGCCAGATTGTGGTCATTTGACATACAGCTGGTTCCAGCTAAAGTCAGACTACTGAGGATCGGATTAGACAACACACGGACGTATTCACTCTGGAGACGGCCTCTCTGTAGGCCTAACAACAAATGTAGGCAACTACATTCTAAAGCAACCTTTATGCGGGAGCAGTGAGGTGTGAGTGTGTGTTTGCAGGACGAGCCAGAAAGAGCCAAGAGGCTCTCAAACAGATGAGGCAAAAGAGGCAGCTGCCCACTTCACGAAGGCTCTCTTCCCATCTGCCGTGTGTCTGCGTGACTGCCCACAAATGTGTGTGTGTGTGTGTGTGTGTGTGTGTGTGTGTGTGTGTGTGTGTGTGTGTGTGTGTATCTGCTGTGCTAACTAGGTGGTCTCTCTCTTTTTACCTGTGAATTCACAGAAAAACAGACACCGACACACACCCTCTTCTTAGCAAAGCTAAGCCGAGGCAGAGCTCAATCAGTTGGCAGGCCAATTTACAGCGCCGCGTAGGGTCGGGGGGGGCGATATGTGCACACAGGAAATGACTTCCTGAAGGACAGATAAAACCATCTCTCATCACCCCGCTCGCCTGTGTTCATCCCAAACTTTAATTGGACATGGTCGACGAGTGAAGAGAGCAAATTTTCAGAGACACTTAACAATGGAGGAGAGGAAACACAGCGTCTCGGCGATCATAGCCATCAATCAGCGCTAATGGGAGAGAATTATAGTAGCTTTGTGGAAATAAGTGAACACAATCTGATGACTTGTGCCATCTGCGAGTGAGCGGCCCATTGTTTTAATCAACATGGTGCCATGATGGTGATTAGTCTTATTCAGAGAGGAATTCCCATGTCAGCGAAGGACTCTGGAGACGCCGGCTGAGCAGGCATTCTCAAACAGTTTCACATCCGCTGACAGAATGTGTGGATATGTGTGTTTAAGTGCGTGTGTGTGTGTGTGTTTGTGTGTGTGTGTGTGTGATTACACCTGTGTCCAAAAAGGTAATTGTGTGTGCCTGCAGGTACAGTATTCGTGTGTCTCTGGAGGCACAGCTGGCTTATGTAAGCTCCATCACCATCATCTCATGCTGCTCCTGTCACAGATGCCACTCATTACATAACCCCATCAGAGCTCAAGTATTAATCACACAATTCACAGCTCGCTCTCAGCGCTCTGTGTTCTTGTAAAGCTGTCAGTCCTCTCAGCCTGACTGACAGCGGGCTCATTTTGTCAGCGCTGGGCCTTCCGAGGAAACACAGGAAGTACAGAGGAGACGGTTTGTGCATAATTCAATTCTCACTCGACACACACGATAATGGACAGGATCATTTCCCCGATCGCTTATGTTGTGCCAAAAAGAAATAACACGTCCCCCACTCCTGTTCTGCATCCTATTTGCTAAATCACACGGCCGAATGGTGATCTGCTAATGCTGCAGTGCTACAGGAGGTGGTGGTGACTCCCAAATGGCCGGTTTGCTCAAGGTGCAAATGGGGTCTAAGATGAACAAGCAAACAAGGACATCATGGTAACGAGTAAAATAAATTATGTGAGGGATTCACACACTTTTTTTATTAAATATGGCGTTTTTAAATTGTAAACATTTAAATAATTCCCCCCCCCCCGAGTATTCTCACCTGGGACATGTGCAGCTGACCCAGTCATGAGCATCCTCCAGCGGCGACGTACCTTTCCCTGTGAGAGATGGCAGCTTTGGTAAAGTAACTGGTAACTCATCCTCTGGGACTGCAACCGGACCACAGGACCCACAATGCACCACGGGGATGGGAGTGCCCCAGTACCGCTGTCTTGATATCAACCAGTCTCTGAGCTTTGAGCTGGTGAGGTGGCCTCCAACCCTCTGCTCTCTGGCCTTCTGGGTAATGGAGTCAAATGCCTGCTGTCTGGTGAGGCCTGAGAACTGCAGAGAGAAAAATGCCAATGAGAGTTGGTGTACAATATGGAGGGTTTTGTAGTTTTCCCATATATTCAAACGTTGGCACTCCTTCATCCACTAAGTTATTTTTGTTGCTTTGGAAGCATGATGTTACTCTCGTTATTCCTATTTTACTCAAAAACAAAAACACAGTCAGTAAGCAGAACCTGCCTTTTTTTTGTTGTTTTTTTTTACTAACCGACTGTTGCTGTTCATGTGAATGCCCATACTGGTTTCGTTCCTTAGCAACAGCTGTATAATTTTAACAAAATAAGTCAAAAATATCATGTAATGACAGAATAGAAGTGGTTAAAAATGTTTTAACCATATGACTTTCCTCTGCCATTGTTGTTTAAGTTGTCTGCTGTGTTTGGCTGAGCAAATGTTACAGTACATCGCCAGAGTTCGAAATCTACACAGTTCATTTTTCACCTATAAATGTCTGAAGTACATTTTGAGATCAAATTAAAGCCGTGGCACTGAGTCCAAGAGGATGTTTGTGCCAAATCTGAAGAAACTCCCTCAATGCACTATTTGGATATCACTTTCACAATGATGGGCTCAATGAAGGATCAACTGGAAAACACAATTCAGATAAATTGTAAAAACAAATCCCTCAGGTTGTTGTGACCGTTTCAGCACTTTACATTATGAGAAACAAGTACGCAAGATTACCTGGTCCGATGCATACTCAGCTTTTGCTTGCATATTGCACTTTACAAGTCCAACATTTTGCAATTAGTACTACTAATACTACTTATTATTAGTATCTTTATATTAACGTTAATATCAATTATTAAAATTATTATTTACTATAGTAGGCTGTTTTCAAAACAGCCACAGTTCATTTCATCAGTGGTGTGTCCTGACCTCATCAGAGTTGACCAGAGTCTGTGTGCCATCTCCATCAGTTATCAGCACCGTGGTCCACTTCAGGTTTAGAGCTCTGGCCACGGACAGATCCTCCTCACTGCAGTCTGGGATACCTGTCAGCCACAGGTGCACATTGAACATGTGAGAGCGTATAAAAAACATAAACACAGACTTAGACATAACCAACCTCTTGAGAGAGAAACAAAACACCCCTGTGGCTAACGTGTTAAGCATGTTATGATGTGACGATTCACTAACTATCCCCCCTGGTCCAACCTTCACTTCACTGAGACACAAACACCCACTGGTTCGCGCTGTAAAGGGTGCATTTAGAGAAAAGGTGCCTTCTGCCCATCGGATCGACTAAAATCGAACATTTATTTCTAAAGACATGCATTCAAATCACTTTTTTGATCAGCCACATTTTCTAGGTGATTGTGAAACCCACCGCACACACCCATTACTCACCAATCACGGTATCCAGATAGCCATCAAATGCCTCCTTGTGCGAGATGACCACGGGTACCTCTTGGTCTGTGAACAGGTTGCGAGCTGTGACCTCCGTCAGGGAGTCTGGAGAGCAGAGGGCAGGAGGTGTGAGAGAAGCACTGCCGCTTCCCCGGGTAGCTCATTATCAACAATCATTTACCGCTGAGGCACAGAGAACCTCTGGGGAATCCCAATTAACACACACTCACCCACCTACTCAAACATGCATCCATACTGGTGCTATGGATTATACGGTATGTAGACAAATACAGTACAAGTCTACAGTACAATACACATGTAGGTCCTCGTTCACATGAAGATTGATTTGGCACTGTTGCACTTTAGTTAATTAGGCACTGTTCAATACAGAATGCACACACGATGGAAAGGATCAGAAACTATTTCCAAGAACCCTTTCATGTGCTGAGATGCAGGCGTTAGAATCTCACAGCTGAATAACCTAAACGCGTGTGCCTCCTCAGCTCACCTCTGCCGGGCTCAAAGCCTTTCTCCAGGGCAGAGCGGACTGAGCTGCTCCCGTGCAGCAGTCTGTGGGAGGGCAGGATGGCCAGGTAGGCCGCTCCGAACACCGTCTCTGGGGATGAGCTGTAGGCCGACAGGGTCTCCCCCGTCTCCTCCCCGTTCACCTGGGAGATGAGAGAAGTATGAGGGCACCTCTCAGTGTTCATGTGTCAACAGCTGCACTGGAGCTGAGTTAATGAGGAGGACCTGCTGGCTCCTCAGGCTGCCATGATGACTACAATATACATTAACACATTAAAGTTTTTTTTTTTTTACCATTCTAAGATTTGTATTGTGTTGCTTTTTAATACTGATTAATTATACTGTTTTATATGTTATTGCTGAAACAAGCCAACCATCCATTGGCGAGAGGACAGAGAGTACAACATAATTGATTAGAGAGATCATATTATGCTTTTGGGGTTTTTGGCTTTCCTTTATATTGTGTTGTGTTGCATTTTTGTGCATGTAAGAGGTCTGCAAAGTGAAAAGGCCACGCTATAGGGAATTACTCTCTCCCACAGATAACACTGCTCCTGCACTGCCTGATACGTCTGGTTTGGAGCCGATTCTTTACTTCCGTAACTTGTGTGCATCACTATGTAACAGGCTTTATATATAAGTATATACAATATAGATTCTAACATATATACACTACAGTCAGTTAGCAGACATACAGCTATAGCTGTGTTATTTTGACACACTACCTTGCTCAGCACCCGCCCTGCTCTGCCTCTGATCGGCTACATCCTGCCTGTTAAGTAATTTGCATGTGCATCTCTCACCAAAGACAGAA
>CAEMYA010000161.1:4166516-4187407 GCA_903131615.1 Diplodus sargus
TTCCTCCACCTGCTCATCAGCCAGCACTGTCTGATCAACGGGGTCCCAGTTCACCACAGCCTGGATCACATTAACACACACACACACACACACACACACACACACATATTTAAAATGAAAAGGCAGAGCTTAGGAAGAAGGCTGGATTTAATAGACAGTCCAAAGGCTTATTTCAAGGTCGTCCCATTTCATTAAACATAATCAAAAGGGCTTCAACCAGCCTCTCCTCTTTTCAATTCAGTCATTTTCTTCTGAGAGTAACAGACGAGCTGCCTCAATCATTTCTCTAACTGTCAGGGACCTCACACCTAAACCAATCACATTATTCCTTTCTAACAAAACCAGAATATGCACTTTAGCGCAAAGGCCGTTCCTACCTCTTTCTGATACGCCAGTCCTGCTTGAAAGAGCTTCACAAACAGATACTGCGTCCACCTGTAGTAGTCTGGAAGACAGGTGGTAACTTCCTGTCGGGAAAAGCGGGAGTCATGTCAGCAGCGTGAGGTTAACTAGACCTAAAAGTTCTTCTTCGCTCTCTACTCACCCGGTCCCAGTTGAAGCAGAGTCCGAGGCCGTCCAACTGCTCACGCATGGATTTGATATTGCTGAGGAGGCAACACAGAGCATCAGTGTTATGGTACGAATAAACAGTGAGCATAAGAAGATAAGAGATAAGAACAGACGGGATGTTTCAGGTACCATTTAGTCCACTCCTCTGGGTCCAGGCCTCTCTCAATGGCTGCGTTTTCCGCTGGGAGTCCAAAAGCATCCCAACCCATCGGGTTCAGTACCTGTGGACACATTTAGGTGGAATCATTTGTGATCCAACAGCCATTGAATGATTTCAAGTCACTCATCATCCGAAAAATGCCTTTCTGCTTTTCTGTTTTTTATCATAGCGAATTAAACATGTTGGCAGAAGAAGCTGTCATCTTACACGTTTTTAGAAAACAACGAAATGGGTTGGAGAGGTCGCATCAGTTAATTGTAGTTAATTGAGTTAATTGACCACGGGTGGCGTTGCTCTCTCAGACCAATAAAAAACAAAGTATAAAACGCTAAAATGGGTCGCAAAATATACTTGGCCGCATTGCCCAAGTAAAGTCTATCGCTAACTAAGCTGAGCTAACATTATGAGCACGAACTCGATGTCCACGAGGAGATGCACACTTCCTTTTCTGCGGCGTGATACGTTTGGTGGATGTACTTTGATAAAAAAAAGAATTGTCAGGATTTCTGATAAAGTGACATTGTTGTTGAATGTTTTTATGGGGTCTTTGAGCAACACATGCTAAAAATGAGTGCCGCGTAGTTCTATTGTATCACAGAGAAGGCAGGCATCTACAAAACACTGCAGCTCACACCAAAACAACCAGGATGGTTAAGTGGCCAGGAGGTAAAAAGGTAAAAATATGTATTATTGATTTGGGGGTGAACTGTCCCTTTAAACTCCTACAACCTCTGAACATGCATCACTCTGCGCAGTTCAGAAAAACACATATTTGAGTGAAGACATACTTCAAATGACATAATAACTATCTGTGCATTCAAAAAGTAGCAGTAGAATAAAAATGTCCAACGGTGGTTTTAATGCATTCACTTAAACACCATTGTGCTCCACTAACTGCAGCATGTGGTGACCTCCATAATGTGTTATCCCTGCTGTGCTCTCCACTCCATAACACATTGTGGTTAATGCGCGCATATTAACTGCGATTTTCATGTAGCTGCAGCAGTTACATAATGTATAAACGAGTGGAAGGCAGCAAGGTGAGGCTTTGAATAGAAAATCGGGAGGTGACAGTTTTTCTACCAGCCAGCTTGATGCAAATTACTTCGTCAGTTGCTTCACGCGCACACTTCCTAAACAACATCACAATCCACTGTCACTTTCCCTCTTTGTCTGCCGTCTCCCTCCATCCCTCTGTACTTTGTGTCCACATCCGCACTCCTGCCATCATCAAAAACACACCCTCCTCTACATAAATCATCGCCTGTTGAAGACGACGTCTCCTTCTCCCTTTAGCTCGCCTGCCTCTGCTCGCTGCGAGAAAGACGAGATAAAGGCGCAGGAGTGGAAGGCGTGAATAAAGTAGAGGAGAAGCAGAGTGACAAGGAGTCGAGGACTGGAGAGGATCATTGTACGGACTCTAACGGGTCTGATGTTTCAGACGAATTGGTATCCTTGGTAACTGCATGGGCCTCATTTGTAAAGCCGAGTGCTGGATGGTATTAGGCTAAGAGCGCTCAGCACAGCGGACCAGTGTGACTGCTCAGAAGGAATACAGGCACGCTGAGAGCGAGCCAAAGATAGCCTAACAAAGCAGAAAAAAAGCATGTGCCTCATTAGGATGGATAGGTTAACTGTGTTGTTTATTCAATGTAAATAATCCGGTAAGTGAGGCGGTATTCATGAGGGGATGCTGAAGGGAGCGGCTATGATGGACAGGCTGCTCTCAAAGCGGCAGAAGCAAATGATCTCTTCACCGTGAATAGCTTCAGCTCCACTTATCCTTATGTCCACACAGCATGAATACCAGTCCGTCTCTTTACCAACCTGTTATCACAGAGACTCCCAAGCACACTTCAGTGTGACAAGAGGCAGTGGAAGATGGACGTGGGAGTCCGTGTAGGCACAGTTTATGACAATCTGTCCACTGCAATGTGGAGCAAGTCAGTGCCAACCTGACACAGAGGCATCAATCCACAGCTCCGGTCCTCCTGACGCCGATGACTACAAGGACAGGAGCGTTGGGAGACTGATTTTGTGAATGTGGAGCCACTCGGCTACATGCAAGTATCCGCCCACACAGCTCCGGCTAGAAGCTTCTCTCCATCTGTGGCAGCTTTGAAATGCGACTCCAGCATTTGTCTGTTTTTCTTTTTCATCACGCTAATTGATACAAACCAAACTAACTGCTTCACAATTCCACTCTTATATCATGTTCATTATACTATGACATAACTACTTTTGCCATTTACGGCGCAAAATTTTACCCAAGAGCCTGTGCGCGTAAGTAAGTAAGTAAGAGTAAGAGCATGACTTCAAAATGAGACGTCATTTGTATCAGTAAAGGGTTGTTTCACTCAAATTACGGAAACACATCTTTTGATTTACAGCAGCTTTAGTGGAAGGATCGCTTCACTTTCAAGCAGATTGGTGTCAACTCTCAGGGTTGTACGGTAAAACAGTTTGCAGTTGGTCAACTGACTGTGGATTCATGTGCTGTTGGAATTATCGTAAAAATGTGTTTCTGACTGGGATAATTCATGCGAATGCCCCCTCAATTCGGAACAACAACTCGGAAGTGGGAGAAAATTACAGGAGTTGCTGAGCCGACGTCATATGATGCTGAAACATCGCGGACGAAAGTAAACACTGGGTTGACGGTAAGAAATTTGGACCGTCATTGCATCGTTTCCTTTGTGCTTTCTTGTCAGCTAATACTGGAAACAGCTGTCAACGTGTTGTTTAAACACTCTGAGCAATAAAATGCAAAGCAAATGCTCAAACATGACCTGCATGAACACACTGAAGGTGAAAAAACAACTTTCCAGCTTTGGAATTTGGATCATCCAAGGAGCACGTGAACTCAGCATTAGTTAATAGCTGACTCTGATCGAAGGTAACAAAATCTGCCAACTAGCTAATTAAACAGCTTCACTAAATTCAAACAAACACCTATATGGGATGGGCACAAGCTAGCCATTTCCTCCTGTTTCCAGTCTTTATGCTAAGCTAGGCTAACCGAACCATCTCTTTGCTCCAGATTTGTATTTTCTGTACATGAGACATGAGAGAAGTATCAATCTCCTCTCCGCAAAAAAGGGTTGGATTTGCCTACATGTCTAAAAATGTCTTTAATCACTTGAATCACATTTAACAAAATACAGTAGAGGTTAAGGGAATTTAGTTTGTCAACAATAAGGGGCGGAAGTAAGAAAAATGGGTGCATAACACTGAAGGTGATGAAAATGCACGTGAAATGAAAACAGGAATGATAAATTATCATCAACAGATACAGTATGTTTAATTTTAAGCCAATTTGATTAAAACCGTGGTTATTTGATGAAAAACAGACACGTGTTTTATTCATTTTACCCGTCTTGCATTAGTCATTTATTACTGAGGTCATGGACACTAGCAGTGGATAGTTGAGTCTTCATTCTACAATAATAAAGCCTATAGATAAAAATGGACAAAAGGGGACTAGAGACGTTTTTTCATTCTTTTACTTCTTTCCTAACATGGATATTTATTGATCTTATTTTATAAATCTTCAAAATAAAAATGAATAAATATGAGGAGTGGCTTCAAGGGAGGACATGGCAAAAAATAATTAACAAAAATGGAAGTGAAAATTAAAAATGCAAAGGACTTAATTATGAAAGTGATGTAAGTTGTAAAATAGAGCAATAAACTGTCAGTTGATTTGACAAACTTTACTGAGACAGTGCTGCTTCAGTAATCAACTGGGCTGTTTTACTGTCTGCTGTCTGCCATTCATCATTTATCATTCTTAACACATTTATTATTTACAGCAAGACATTTTTGTTTTGACCTCATTGTCGTTTTCTAAAATCAGTCACAGGCTCTTTGTTCTTCCGCATAGAAGCAGCTCATGTACTATCCGGTACTGCACCTAGCAAAGCCTTATTGCCAAGTGAACCGCGGACACTTGAACACTTTGGACAACATATTCAGTAGAAAGAAAGCGGTTTGATCCGAGAAAATAAAATTGTTAGAAGCTCTATCATTGAGCCATTAATGAGATTTTGGTCACAATCCATTGATATGATGTCGAACAAGAGTAAGTGTTGAGTTTGCGTATCAGATTTATATTTTACAGTCTCACACATGAAACAGCCCATTGACAGAATGTACCTTCTTTAATTAACTAGTGAGTGGAGAAGAGTGTGTGCATGCGGCGGAACAAGGTTCGCTTCCTGACAGATGCTGAGAGAAAAGTACACTCCTGGGCAGGAAGTACGTGGCGTTCATGTGAAACCACGTTTCTGTTTGGGGAGAAAGCAGACAGCGGCAGAATGGATTCTCTCTGCAGGTAAGGGGAGGAAAGGACAGGCTTGTCATAAAGGGACAAGAAGGTGAGGACGGCGAGAGGACAAAGACCAACTGGAGAACTGAACACAGGTTGTCACCGTCATGTCCGACACTGGCCACAGCTTCATCAACACCACCTGTTTACTGGACTCAAGCAGAGTGCTGAGTATTGACCGCGACGCTGAAACAAGGTTGAGTATGGATTTTACCTCCACCTTACCTTTATCACAGCAGGAAAGCACTCCTCACTTTTAAGCAGACTCCATTTTTTTCTATTCATCCGAGTTTATTTTAAAAGAGTTAAACAGGTCCTAGGTGTCATAGAATATATTTGTTCACAGAGGGCCAAGGGATCACTTGATTTCAATGATTTAAACCAACAGCAGCAAAGGATGACTTTGTTGTAAAGGGAAAAAAACATCTCCATAAGACAACAGACAAACCAGTTGTTTGCTATTTTATAATATCAATATGAATATATAAATATAATGTAAATGAAAGTATAGTACAGCATACAGCAATGTTTTGTACATGGTGTGTATATGTAAATTGTACTCATATAAATCAACACAGCACAGCAGGAATCAAGCACATGTACAACAAGCACAGTCAGATCTGATTACGTGCTCCCAGGACGGGGTAAACTGTGGTCACACTGAACTGAAAAGCGGTGGTGCCAGGAAGCATTATTATCATGCTACTAATGGTGCCTAATTCACATCCTTCAGTTTGAAAGCAGATAGCCGGAAAAAAGAAGGTTATCACTGTAAAATATAAAGTAACACAGAGTGCTCCATTAACTCTTAATGAAAGACTGACTCACTCGCGCTGGTTAGAATGGGTGGTTTTACCAGCAATATCACGGGAACAAAATCATTTCCAAAACAGTTTCTCAAAGTGCTTCTGCGGAATGAGGATGACACATCCTCTGTGGTTTTGGAAAGGAAAAGTCAGTGTTGTGTAAGCCACAGGAAAAGACTTGTGGTGAGGGAAAGATAACAAACAACAAAGCAAAAGTGAGCATTCATTGAAAGCTTACTCTTAAAAGGTATGGCCGCCCATCGAGTCAAGTTCTATATGTTCAGTTTTTGTTCCCTAAGAAGACGAGTAAACATTTGTGAGCATACACAAAGTCTCTCCTTAATGTACAAACAGGAAACAACACAACTGTTTTGTTGATCCACAAACTTATCTGTAAATGCTAACGCCCAAACAACAAGTACATTTCTGTTTCACTGTTGGAACGAGAACTTTTATTAGTGTGTTGCTCAGGAGGAACCTCAGTGATTATTGTACAAAAATACAGCTCTTATACTTTATTCAGTGATTTGGGTGAAACTGGGTTTGTTTGATTTGTTTCTGGTTTTCCCTCTGCTGCTCTCGGGCCGCTCTGGACAGTTAGCTTTACTTGTTGCTAAAGTAACTGCTGACGAACTTGCTGATAATCAGCAGCTTCTCAATGAACACCTCCAGAGCGGGGCCTCACGTGGCCTCTGAGAACCACTGCGGAGGAAACTTACAGTATCAAGGAAATGTCTGGAGTTTTCTGGTAAACATTGCCAAAACAAATAGCACTCCATTAGCCACTTCATTGGAACTTCAAATGTCCCAGTAGGCCATGTCAGTGGGTGAGCATGCACGATACCGAAGCCCTGGAAGAAGCTTGACTACATGGAAAGAAAGCCATCATTGATGTAAGAAAATTCAACTTGCACTTTTCCTGCTTTGAGAAGTCAGAATGCCTGCCGTGTAAAGGGTCTATCATTTCATCATTTACTGTCTTTATACCCTTGATTTGAGTCCACTGAAGCAGCAACAGGGTGACAGTGTGCCAGGATGCACAATACCAGGACCCTGGAACTAAAGCAACTGAATCAAATTTAGCCCTTAATTTTTTTTTAACCCTCTTTCAACCTGTGCTTTTACTACAGTTTCAAAATATCATCTCAGAAAAAATGGCACGGACTACTTTCCTTTTTTAGCGCTGTCTACGTTTATTTTACTCTTAAGTCCAGGGCAGAGTGTTCTGACCTTGCATGTTTCACTGAGGATAGTAGAAAATGTTTTATTCAAAAAAAAAGAAAGAGAAAAAGACAGCTGCTAGAGGAAGACATACCTGGTGTCCTCTCATTCTCTGGAAGTGTCCGATGGTGTCGCTGATGGTGTACACTCGCACGTGGCCCATGTGCAAGCGCCCAGACGGGTACGGAAACATCGAGAGGACGTAAAACTTCTTCCTTTTGGAGTCCTGGCGGAAAAACAAAAGTTAAAATTATGCACAGAGCCGTTAGAAAAGACCATGAAACTTTATTTGAATCCTGAGACACAGTAATAACAGCATCAGTTTGGCCTCTGAATGAGAATAAAAGACAGTACATTAACCTGATGAGGTCAGGACAGGAATAATAGCTCATCACGCTCAGAGCGAGAGCGCTGACTGACTTCTACATTACCGAACCGGCCTCTAACAGTTTCTGATTATAGTGTCAGAATCTGAACTGCGGCAGCGCTGATAATGGATGGCTTACAGTCACAACACTGTTACCAGGGCAACACAGTTAAGTACCAGTTACACCCGGCTATACATGATTACAGGAAACCTGAGTCATGAATTTTTCAATAAATTAATTAGGAGCAGGGCTGTCGTGAATGCACTTAATCGCTGTCGGCCCGTCCCAGACGCCGCGCGTTCAGACCATTAGGGTATATAATCATCGAGAGCTCCGGGTCTGAGATGAGCTCTCAGTGCCACTTATAGATGGGAATCATGTGGACGAGCAGTTAATGGCCAATCAATAAATCAATCAATCAATCAATCAATCAATCAATCAATCAATCAATCAATCAATCAATCAATCAATCAATCAATCAATCAATATGGAAAAGGCTTAAGGTGTTTCCAAGGTATATATAAACAGATAGAAGATGACACTTGGCTTATGCAACAGCTGCTTTAATGATTTCAACATTTATGTTCCATCAGTATTGACCAGCAGTTGACCGATTATCGGTGTCAGTCTTTTTTGTGTCTGATTGCTGATAAAACAAAATAAAATACAAAGCACTACTTGCACCGATGCAGCTTCCTCTCTCTGTTAGTGGTCACCACTCTGAGGTCTCAGTGTCTCAGTGTCCAATACTGTCTGATCAGCAAGTAACCAGTGGCGAAGTTCATCAACTATATGTTGTATATGTAGAAAATTGAAAATGTAAAGTGCCTCTAATTGTACATAAGTACAGTGCTTGAATACACTGTAGTTGGTAACATTTCATCCATGGATATTCTCAACTTCGAGAGTAAGATTATTAGTATTTTCCCTGTGAATGTATATCGGTTCCAATTATCGGTTTTACACTTCCTGGATTACTAACTAATCAGTATCAGCCCTGAGAGAACCAGATCAGTCGATCCTTAGAACTCACAGCTGTTTATCATACAATGTGTAGTTTGCAGTACATTTACATTGTATCCTGTTTTTTAACATATTTGTAAGAATGGGTTATTCATGTACTTGCACACTTGATCTGAAAAATATACAGTTTACGTTGAGTATGAAAAGTAGAATTACTCACTGTGCAGTAAAATGTTCCCTGTCAAAGTTTTCCTATTATTATAGATGATGTGTACGGAGCAATATTACAGCTGGAATATTGTGTATGTCGCACTTTACTGCTGTAGATGTATAAGGTCCTTGAGCACCAACTATTTGTGGTGAAGGACTTTTATACAGCGTGTTTCTAGTCTACCGACCACTCAAAGTGCTTTACAACAATTCACGTCCACCCGTTCATATGCACACTATGAGCAGAGGCTGCTCATCAGGAACGATACCGGCTATATTACTATGCTCATCCATTCACACACACACACACGCCTTGCTGGATGAGCCATTGGGAGCAATTTGGGGTTCAGTATGAAACCACTGACCTCCCAATTAGTGGACGATCCGCTCTACCTCCTGAGCCTCAACTGCCTATAGAGTCAACTGCTCATAAGCTCAGAAAAAAAAGCCTTTTTCTTTTTACAGCTTTTAAGTCAAGTTTAGTTAGCTTAGGAAGTGGGAACATTTTCTCAACCCATAAAGGGAGACTTCATCCGTCGGTTTATCATTTAAATTCAAAATATTTGGCAATAGTTTTCACCGGACAGGAATACAGTGGAGTGAAAAGTACAATGTTTACCTCTCAGATACTGTTGGAGTGGAAGTGTAAAGTTTTATAAAATGGAAATATAATTACCTTGAAGTTGTACTTAAAAGTACTTGGGTAAACACGAATCAGCCACTCGTTTCTGTACGGAAAGAGTTCTCTCAGCAGTCAAAAGGGCAATGAATCTGCAACCAATCTGATGATCTAATAAGCTTTCAAGTCATTTCCGGGCAGAAATGCCAAACATTTGGTGATTTAAGCTCGTCAAGTATAAGGATTTGCTGGTTTTCTAAGATTCCCCTTAGTGTAAACTGAATATCTTTTGGTTTTTAGCTGTTGTTCGGACAAGATGATACTTGGGGTGGGTTGTTACGAAGGAGGACACAGTGTACTGTTTGTATATTATGTACATTTGAAGACTTGAACTCTGTGATGAGTTGAAACAAATGGAGTGTCGCTGAGATTATCAGGATGTCAGCGAGAGAAACACTGTAAGAAACCATTACAGAAAGTAAAAAGCCTTCTTACCTCCTCCAGCGCATCCTTCCGCCACTGCGCCATAATTCGTGGGTGCCACCATTCTTCCACTCTGCGTCTGGTCTCTGGCCGGTACTCTTTCTCCCACACCCCTGTCTCACTGAACAGGGTGCGGGTGCTGGGGGACAGGAGGCGAGGGGATGGACTCAGGAGAGCAGCCCGGACAACACCCAGAGGATACAGAGGCAACCTTCTCACCGACACCTGCATGGTTCTGGAACCTAAAACAGGGACGGACAAAGTCAACTGGGAGGCAGGTGGTCACGATGTTGTCAAATATCAACATTAGCTTGCCGGCCATTTTCTTATGGGTAGGAACAAAGCATTCAGCCACTTCCTCACTTACGGTAGCATTTGACTGCCGATTACATCCAGTGTGTTTCACTTCCAGGCTTAAATAAATATGTCCCAGATGTGTGTTGATATTGAGAATTAATATCTTAATCAACATCATATCATGTTGCACTATTCAACAGTAATCTTAGTAAGAAAGGGGTTGAATGGTGACAGGTTATCAAATGTGCTGTTTTATTATGAAAAATGGCCCGATGTCCATCCACATTTTCACCAGCCATTGCCTTTTCAGTTGGTGATCAATCAGGAAGCAGTGAAAGGTTAACAGTTTGTCAGATTCCCTGTGGTTATGAGCAGGTTATGAGTGAATACTGTCTGTACTATACTGTGTCAAGGCTACAAATTCCAGTATCAGGCAACACTAATCACTATGATACAAATCCACTGAAAGTTCAAATAGAAAGTGAATTATGTAGTACCTCATCATCGTCAAAAACTCATTGGCTCACCTTTATCATTCTCAAGTTTCCTTTAAGAGTCTTTTGACTTTAGGAGTTACATCTGAGATTTTATGCTTCTTTAAAGCACAAAAAAGTTCCTCCTGGTTCCAACATCTTGTGCACCAAAACGCCTCCACGTGGATCACAATGACCACTCGTACCTATTCAGTCCCCTCATGCCCTAAAAATGTCCCGTCCCGTCCTTCAACATGAACAGGTGGCCCGCCAACAGCACATGTGAGTGACTGACTGACTGACTGATGGCTCGGCTCTGCAGCTCTCCACGTGATCTTCTGTCACCACTGCTGTTTCACACTCTGTGTTCCTTACAGGAAGAGATACTGCATGAGAGGAATGTCAGGAGGAGGATTATTTAGGAGAATTATGAATAATAAACAACAGTGATTCAGTTCTACAACTCGATAGAAAACTAATATTTTTACTCGCTTCTGCATGAAGGCAGCAGTTGGGCGAGACGTTCACATGGCCCAATGTAGGTCAGACAGTCAACTGCATGTGAGAATAAAAAAACAAAAAAACAATTTGACCTAAATCTGTCTTCTACACACACACACACACACACACACACACACACACACGTATATAAACACAGTTTCCAAGGTAACCTGAGAAATCTGTACCGTCTCTGCCTCCTCGGCAGCAGAGGACAACTACTGCTAACCTGACCCGTCAATAGAATATTTTCACAGCAGTGACGCATCTGGATCTCAGACAGCGAGGCCTTTATATCTGTAATAAACTGCACGCCCTGACGCATCGGACTGAGATAAAGATGTAAATGAGGGGACGAAAAACTGTTCAGCTAAAGCTGCAGATAACTCATTCACAATGTTATTCTACGTTCTATGATACTATGAGAATATAAGATTACTGTAGAGAAAGAGTGAGGATGGATGGAAACAAAATAGCAGGAGAGAGACGAGCAGGTGTTGTTGTTGAATTTAAATCACTAAAAAGAATTCTTTTGAAATCATTTTCACAAGCAGAATAAAGGTCACATCATGAGGCGGGGGTTTTAGCTCGGAGTTTTTGAATGAAAAGTGTCACAACAACGTAAGAAACTTCAAGTGTGAAGCCTGAAGGTTTCACTGGCTGGGGTGGACTGATCTCCTGGGGATACTTCAGAGTTTTTTTCCCACCTAATGAGTGTAAAAACCAGCGGAAAGTGCTCCCTCATCCCCTCTGCTCTCCACCACCCACCTGCTTGTGGGAATGTGTTTTTTCGCTGAATCCTCTCGAGTATAACCTATAAGCATCGCAGTGGCCAACGCTCCTCCCTCCGGCTGAGGCTGGGGGAACCGAGCACTCAAGGTTGTTGTGTGCATCTCTGAAGGTGCAAGTGAGTGGGCTGAGGCGAGAGACTGAGAAAAATGTTTCTATGGTGACTGGGCTCATCCGCTCGGGTTTTCTCCTGCAGAGAGTGACTGAGGACTTCTGCAGACAGGAAGCTGGCTCTGGTGAAAGCTGAAGCTTCATCTGAAGATCTCTAGTTTTTGGCCGTTGGTAATGAACTTGAATACCGACCGAAAAAGTGTCACTTGCCATAGCGTTTTGGTGTTTTGGGCGAATTCTTGGGGTTTGTCAAGCCAATTCTTTGAATGATAATGTTCAACTATAATTTTTCAGGCAAAAATCTTATGGCTGTTTGTAAGAAGACAAAATGTAACACTTTTGGAATTTTGTTATTGAGAGCTTGTATCATTTTCAAATAGAAAAGGAGATTTGAGGAAAAAAGTACCATTTGGTATCAGTACAAAAACCATACTTGAGCTTGCAGCAAACACACATGCCCACTTCTAGGTAGAGCGAGGTGATATGATGATACCGCATCAATAACGTGATGTGTGATTAGATCTTTTATAAGATTTTGGTTGTTGTAAAATGCGAAAGAGCCAACAATTTAAAAAATGTTCAAGCAAAAAACAAATATCCATCTTATGAGAAGATTTG
Organism: Diplodus sargus; assembly: GCA_903131615.1. NCBI lineage: Eukaryota > Metazoa > Chordata > Actinopteri > Spariformes > Sparidae > Diplodus > Diplodus sargus. The sequence continues at coordinate 4,179,030 of CAEMYA010000161.1, forward strand.
CTGCTTTAAAGGTACTATTTGTAAGGTTTGATGGAGTTAGGAATGAGACTCAAAAATCAACTTTTCTTACAAAAAGCAATGTTTAAAGGTGCAAAACATATAAATTATGGCTGACAACATCCAAACTTGAAAAAATTATCAACCAATAAGAAGGACACACAGTTTAAACGTTATGACATCTATTTACTGTGTGTTCAAGCTTATTTAGCATGCTAACCAGCACCAGCTAGCCCCTTTACGCACCAACACTACTATACTCTCAGTGTTCAACAACATCTTGCTGGCGCTTCGAGCTCCCAGTCTGGACTGTTAGCTGCACGGCTAACTGAGCTAAATGAGCTAACTGGCTAGCGGCAGCTACAGTTAGCAGCAGCTAGCGATGATAATGTGCCGCTACCTGTTAATTCTGAGTATGATGATATTGCACCTTTAAATGTATGTAGGTCGACTTACAGAATCAGACATTTTTTGACCAAATAACTTGATCATCAAAAAGTTATCGGCAAATTAAGCAAAGAGATGATGAATATAATGATGAGTTACACTGTAAACACCACCTGAAAGCACCACCGGTCATGACCACAATGTCAATACTGACATATTTAGGGTAAAATATTAGTTTATTCAGTTATCTAAACTATACATAGCTCCTCTGATAAACTAAAATGAGGACTAGTCTTTTAGTTCATGGGTTTGTTTATTGTTAGTCGACTTTCGTCTCAGTCAAGATCACACTTATGTTGTCTGCATAATTTGGTGGAGGAAAGCTGATAACAGGTTAGTTTATGTTGAACTAAGATGTCATGTTTTTAAGGGGGAAACACTTAATAACGTAGCAACATGGCTACGCAATTTGACATGTCAACACTTGACTTTGCACAGGTCTCTAAGGGACCTTAGAGGTCTTTTTTTTTTTAAATATCACTTTTGCTAACGACTAGCATGACATTGACTTGTAAACGTGTCCTCCTGGTCTCTCCAGACAGCAGTCAGTCCTCTATCAGCTACAAATACAAGTCTTACCAAACCCCTGTTGTACCTGCTTATGATGTTTACGAACGTTAGCTTGTTAACTTACGTCTTTTAATCATCGTTTCCAGGTTAACTGTCATGTCTGTCTGCTACATGATGCAAGAGAGGACGTACACTTCAGAAAAAAACTACTTACTGTTTGATATTCTGCTCCTTTATTTCAGCGTTGTGTTCGTTATGACATAAATCCAATAATCCATGTTATAATTGTCATGTCGAGGGGGAAATAAGCTGTGAACGACCCGTTTCTCTGGATCACGACTTCGCCGTGTGCGCAGCCATCTTGGATTTCAATAAACTTTATCAACACGGTGTGCGTCCACAATGACAAATCCATGAATGAGGACTCATACAGACATACAGTTTATATGACTACGTTTTAAGATCATTTTCTTTCAGACCTATGTAACACTCTCTATCTGCAGTAGGCTACGGTCAGTTTAAAGAGACAAGATAAGGTATTGTACATGATAATGATATTACATTTATCTAACCTGCTAAAAAAAAAAGTATGACACTGAATTTAAGTGATATTGGTTTTGTTATTATTAATATTCAGGGAAATAAATGTAATCAAACAACAAACAAATACATTTACAAGAGTTTATTTGTGTCTTAGTTCCTTCCCATAATAAAGATCCTCCCCATCACTTTTAAACAGTCAAATACTGACAGCCAGACTAATCTGAAAACATAAAAAGAACACAAGTCAAGTCATTCAAGTCATCATGACTGAAGTCAAGTGGGGTCATGAGTCTTTCAATTCATTTTTTTTTCTGTCAGGTTAAGTTGCAAGCCATTAAATCCATATCTCTGTTATTTAGTCATGACTTATAGATCAGGTATTAACAAGAACATGGGATGCAAGGTTGTGAAATTGATGGCGGCAAAGCTGTTGTACATGTTTGTAATGCTTTAGTAGATGCTTGTGTGTCTTTTACTCTCCGTTTAGTTATCAGTGCAATTATATATGTTATTAAGTTGTAAATAAATAGATTTTGAAGATGGTGAGAAAAACATCATCTTTAATGAAGGACCCTTCAGAAAATTACTTTCAAGCATTCTCCCCAGAACTTTCTTGTTTGTTGTGTTAAAATTTCTTCTAGGGTCAAAAGTATATCATCTAATTTCATATTTACCAAAGTAAATCGACTCAAGTCAAAGGAGTATTCCCATAAAACACGACCCAATTTTAACGCCAGCAGCTCTACAAGTATCCCAAGGAGGGGCTTTGATTTCTGAGAAGAGGCACAGCGTCTCTGATGCCAGCTCCCAGCGTAGAGTGACTGCCGACTGAGCGAGCACCTCCGCTCACTCTCATCTTCATCACAGAGCTCGGAGGTTCAGAAGAGGAGGAGTGAGCAGTGTCTCATCAGAGCCCCATCTCCATCAGCAGCTCTCCCTGTGGCTTTCACCTTTGATCTGGCGAAGTAGGGAAGAAGTCAGATCCAGTGTGCAGGAGAGGAAAAGGGAGGGTGGGGTATCATCATTATGAGGAGACTGAAAGAGTTCCTCAGCCTGACGTCAGCGAGCTAAACCTGGGGCTCTGCTCTGGCCTGCTGTCGTACATCAGAGTTAACTGGGCGCCTCTGCTCAGGGCAAAACAGGATGTGGCTGGAGAGGAGGAATGAGATCGGGAAATGGGATTTTGACACAGTTGAGACACTGACTCTCCACATGGCCAAAGATCTGTCTGCAGATACAGAGGGAGGCTCCCTGATGAATGAATCTGATACTCACTTCCTCATCGTTAATGTATTTCATGGAGCTACTGAATGGTCTTTCATTATTTGTTCAAAATTGCAAGTGCTGCTGAAATCCAGACACAATTAGAGGAGATACTCAGTTTCATTCTGGTGCCGTACCATTAAACTACTTGGTTTTACAACGCAAGGAAAATCAAATTGTACTCACATGAGGAATGAGAAAGGTGTATTGAAGGGGAAAAGAAGGTCAGCTTGAAGGTCACTTTTTCTAGTCAGCCTTCAATTAAGTGCTTTCATGTTTAGAGTCAGTAAAACTGTTTGAACTACAGCAGATCTGAAGAAGCTAAAGGCACTGGGGATATGACTGATGCTACCTTCACTCATGAGACAACTCAGACGCATTAAAAACCTACACATTGAACTGTATAATCCTACAGCATGTTTCGTGATGTCAAATACATCTTAACGTCTTTGTGAATGAGGGCTGCGTTTAGTTTGTTATTTCATGAAGGAAAGGACGACGTGAGAAGAATAACGAAGAGTTAACTACATAAAGAAAACAAAGTAAACATACATATTTCTCAATTAGATTCACTATTTATGACTTCATATGGAACAGTGAAGGTTCAAGTTTGAGGGGAAAACAAATGCAGGTATTTTTAAAATAAAAAGGAGATGCATTATGCCCAGGTTCAGGATCATACTTATATTTTGGGTTACCACTAGAACAGGTTTCCATGCTTCAGTTCACAAAAAACACATCAGTTATCTCATACTGCCCAGTGCTGCAGCACTGTATTCGCCCTCCGTCTGAAACGCTCTGTTTTAGCTCCTGTCTCTTTAAGGCCCCAGTCCTGATGACCTTGTCTGCTCTGATTGGTCAGCTCACACATGGCTGAGCAGGCAATGCTAACAGTACAGCGAGAGCAGCTGTGCAGGGATCAATTCTTACGTGCAAAACTAGCCACCAGGCAAAAATTCTGCTAGTGTCATTGAATTAAAGGCAACTACTGATGAGGCGTTTCTGGACCAGTGTTTTCTGTGGGAGGGAGGAGCTTCTGTTGGTGCTGACTTTGACCTTTTAAATTTTCGAGGCCTTTTACATGCATAAGAACAGATACGAAACACTGAAGGAAGGGGACAATGACTAATGGCTCATCTCTACAGAAATACTTCCACATTTTGCAAAACACGTATTTGTTTTCTTCTCTATCACTCAGTGTATATGAAACTAGAGCCAATTAATGTGGCTTTGCCTGCTCTGTCTAAAGTGGAAATTTTCCCTCCAGCACCTCTAAAGGTCACTAGTTAACAGGGTATATCTCCAGCTATGTGTTTACTCCGTAAAGCAGTGCTTTAAGTGCTTGAAATGGGAGAAAACAAGTGCTGGTACTCCCTGAGGAGGAGGATGCTCAGGTGGCCCACAGAGCAAGTCAGTGGCTCCCGATGGTCTGTCCAACTATGCTGGATACTTTTTACTTTTAGTGTGTCACACAAACAAAGCACCTGAAGCAGTAACATGTAAAGAGGCTGCCAAATTGCCGTCCTCAGTTAAAGTCTGCATTGCTGCATTTGTTAGTACCGACACCACTGGATATTTTTGAGGGGACCAAAAGACGTATTTCAAACTGTTATGTTTTCCAAAGCCGAGTGCTTGTTTTTGTTTTTTAAGCATGAGCACAGTGACAAGAGAGAAATAGATACCTGAACCGAAACAAACATAAAGTTGCAACATACAGCTTGAACCTTGAATCTGTGGTTTGTAGAAAAGTAGTTGTGCTAACATCTATTTAAGCGATTCAATTGTGCATGTCGTACCCCTTCTTTCTCCATGTATTCCCTGTTTGTATCTTTTCACAGCTGTTGTGAAGTACTCAAAGGGGCCAAATTAGAATGGCATAGTAGAATGCATACCTCAGTCAAGGCTCGAACACTCCAATCTAAACACGACAGATTTTTTTCAACAATATCCAGGCATTATATCCTGAGAAATTGGTGAACATGTCAGAAAAAGCCCAATCACAAAGTGAGATAAAAAAAATAAAAAAACCTAGATCCATCCCTTTATCCGGATCAGCACCAAAAGCTAATGGGGTCTATTCTTGGCCACCCTCCATTCAAGTCTAGTCGAAATCCGTTCTATCGTTCATCTCTAATCCTGCTGACAAACCAACCAACAAATCAACACACACAAGCGGGCAAAAACCTAAAAACAACTTACGACTGTCGGTGCACAAAAGACGTCATGTCATCGTCTTCTAACTGAAACCATCTGCTTTAGACCAGTAACACCGACGAAAGAACCAAAACTCATTGACTCTCCGTCCCATCATTATCAGAGGCTGAGGCAAATGTGTTTTTACGTAACAACATGACATAACAACAAAATGTATCTGCTTATCGGATGCCGTGAGGTCTGCCTCGGGTCAGCACTTTAAAAAGTAAAATAATGGTCCTTTAACAATGTGATATGTAAGGAAAAATGATGGGTATCATATAATAGGAGCAGATGGAGGCTCCGTGCCCCCGGGGGAGCGTCTGAGCGAGCAAAGCCAGTTTATTGCTGGAAGTCTGTGGGGAAACGAAACGCCGAAATAAAACGTGGAATCAGTTCTGTGAAAGGCTCGTCCTCTCTCTGGGTGCCAGCTTTGTCTCACTGTTCCACCTCTTTATATCTTACTCTAATTAACAGTAATAAAAAAAAAAAATAAAAAAAACATGGCATTGTTCCGCAGCTTAATGGCAGCCTTTTAATCTTATTTTTAGTTGCATTGAAGTTGTGCATTTTGAGACGGCTGCATTGCGTTGGAGTCTCAGGTACCGCTGTCGTTTTTCAAACAAATCACTTTTGAAAGCAACCAATCATCCTCTTTTTCCACCCACATTCGCCTACCCGTTTCCCACCATGGAAAAACAACCCATGGTAATCTCCCTGTTTTTTGGAGGGCGATTGCATTTCACCAGCGGAGAACCAGATGACAAACGACCACACGGAGCAGCCGGAACAGTAATGTGTTTGGTAGAAGGCAGATGAAGGTGGTGGTGGTGGTGGCCGGGGGGGGGGTTGACTTGTCTTCACCTGTCCAAGGTGACCTTTCGGCGGATGGGCGTGTGATTCACAATCCACATCCGCTCCAATGAGAAGTAGGCCGCTGGTGGCACCGAGAAGCAATCTCACACCATCTCAACTCCGGGAGAGCGGCGAGGAGCCGGCTGATGGGTCTCTGACCGAGGTTCAGAGAGCCTGATAAGTGTGATGTTATTTCCAGGGCCTATTTCACATTGACAGCACCATGTGTCCTTCACTTATCTGTTCTCACGGAGGACAAAGGCCTCGGGGGGGGGGCGAACATGATGGTGCCAAGGAGATGATGAGAAGAGCTGGAACAAGATCTCACAGAATCTGTTCTGGCACCTCGTACCGATCTCTCCTGTTCTAGTTTTTCCTGCACCGCTGCATGACTTTCACTCATCAGACAGGCTGTTCTACAAAAAAAAAGTACACATTTCGCCTGATTTCAGAGCGGCTCCGTAGCAATTAGGGTAACTAATTAGTGAACAACTCGTCAGATCTGCAGATCCCTCTGTGGTCTCCAAGATGCACTCAAACCTGCTGTAAGAAGAGGCTCGGGCGGCAGCCTTATTAAGATACGAAGACACTGATTTTTAAATTGTCAACTTGTTCTGTCCTGAGGTAACAATTGTATTTCTACATGTGTTCATTAGCATTTTAATAGCTCTCACATGAAGGTTAACAATTAGACAGAGAGGCAGACTTTTTAGTTTGTGATTAAGTGGGATTATATGAGAGTAACTTTGTACATTTACTCCAGTACAGGGCTCAACTTTGAGGTACCCTTAATTTGAGCATTTCTAGTTTGTTCTTTACTTTATATTTCCACTCAGCTACATTTCAAATAGTGACCTGGTTATTTTTAAGGCACTGCACGTATTTTGACAGCGACTTCGATTTAAAACAATTTCCTTAATCTATCGAGATCAATCCACACAGTATTTCTACTGCTTTACTGGTACTGGATCCCTCCTCTGTGGCTCCTCCTGAGTTTATTCCATTTGATTTGTTTTGATTTGATTTGATATGATTTGATTTGAGTTTTGCCTCACTGAAATCGAGGATGTAAGGACAGAGGGGGCCGCGCAATGTACAGATTCTAAAGCCCACTGAGGTGATGTGATTGTTGATTTTGGGCTATGAATAAAGTGAAGTCCTGGCTACATACATGAATTGATAACACTCAAGTGACTTTTAACATTGAAATCTTCATCCAAAACATTTTATAACACTGTAGAGTCCGTCTGCAGAGGAGGAAGTGAGGGAAAGGTGTGTGTGGCAGGGGGACGAGGATGATGGAAGGATTGCGCAAGACACAGGACTTTTATTTAGGAGGCCGGTGCTCTAGTCCAGTGTGGTCAGAAGTCAATGTTACAGAAGTAACATGGTGATTGGAAGCCAATCCATGATGTTTTATCAAACCTGTCTAAGTAGCTTTCGTGCTTAAAGCTAATCACACAGCTGAGTATGCTGAGATCGGTACACCCTGTCGCACGCCATGTTGCTTTGATAGACGCTGACGAATGACCTGTTCAGTAGTTTAGGTTTGAGGATGCGTTGCTTCAACAACCATTGCAGATGAAAATCTATGAACATCTATGTATCTCACGCAGGAATCTTCACAGATGAGGTAAAGTTTTATTCATTTCAATTCAATTAATTTCATCCTCTCTCCTGGAAGTTACAGAGACAGGCGACCGAATGAAATTCTGCCTTTTTTCCCCCCCGAGTCAGTTTTAGATCTGTCAGGGTTTGAACATGTGGTTTAGGATAATGTAAGGACATAACTCAACCAAACATAAATGAAACGGCAAGTCATTTTTAGACATTTAATGCAGAAATGTTACTTATCATATCTTTAAAGTGGGGGATCCACAGTGATTCAGCATTACACTTCCATTAAGCTGTGACTCATATGAGTGATATGTGAGACAGATTTCTAAAAGACATTCAGCACGGGTCAAACTCCAAATGCCCACATCTACTCTATTTCAAAGTGTGTAACAGGGGATTACTAGTAAAACATGTTCAAGATAAACCTTCTCAGAGCCACAGAGGAGACGTCTGTAAAGCACTCCTCCTGATGCATTAAAAAACCTGGAGTGCCCCTTGTTTTGTATCCTTGGCTTCAAAGCCTAAAATCTAATAGATACATCAAATCCATTTCTGTATCTTCTGATCTCTCTGTGCCACGGTGCCCACATTTCACGCTGTGTCTCCCACTCTTTGCCCGAGCAGGTTCCAGGTTACTTCAGAGGAGAAATGAAAGCGGGAGCAACTCTGTGCTGCAGCTGTGTGATGCTCTCTGACAGACAGAGCCGCTGCCCCGTGGATTGCTTTTGACAGACAGGACCTGAACGCACCGTCGTTATGAATGTTTGTGCCTGTTCTGATCCCCTGCAATATTCCTGGCGGAGACACCGAACACGACCGTAACGATGATGATGTTATTAGTTTTATTGTTATTATCGACAAAACAATCTCCAGCATTTCCTCCGCCGTTTTGTTGCTGTGGTGATGAGTCTCTGGCAATGATTTGGTGGCACGGCTGCTTGAGACAGACAGTG
>CAEMYA010000161.1:4187716-4204646 GCA_903131615.1 Diplodus sargus
TTGCTTTCCTGAAAAAAAAAGAGCCACATTTTGAGAAAATAAATCTTTCATGCATCCTCCTTTTGGCACAAGAGACTTTTATCTTAGTCCCATTTGCATTTTCGTCACCCAAGCAATTTACATTTTTATAGCATAATTAATGAACACCAAAGTCATTTACATTTTCTTGCTCTGCTCACCGCTACATTGTCGAGAGCATATCTGATGCGGAGGGACCAGCTTTTGGAAACGTGTGGGAGTGTTTGTGATCACCAGAGAGATGTCTGAGCGTGCAGGAAAAAGAAAAGCAAACAACTTGGGTTTTTTTGTTGTTGTTTTTTTTTAAAGCCAAGAACTGTCGAGCAGAGTACACTGCCATAATCAAAGAGGGAACAAGAGGACGAGGGCTTTCAGGTGCAAATCCAGGCCAAAGTGTCTTTCACTTCAGCCGGCCCTCACATCAAATACACAGAGGCAGGCCTCTAGAGCAGATTACACCGTTTAGAACAGCACAGAAGAAAGCCATTCACACAAGTGGCATTCATATTTCCTAGCCCACAAAGATGAAAGGGAATAATTCATCATGATTCTGCCTCTGGTCATTGACCCAGTTCTGTCAATAGCTTATTATCTTTTCTGATGTATTATGTAGACACTGTTAGGAGGAGTGTTCTGGTAAAAGGCACAATTATTTCCTCATTAAATGCGATATCAACCTTTAAGAAGAGGTAACCAGATGCTGAATGCTGAATGTATGGGCAGTTATGTGACTGACAGGTGGGGATGACTTTCTATAAGCATCTGTATGTCGAGACGTACCTGATAAATTGCACAAGGTGAGGTCAAGAGTCCATCCTGAAGGTGTGGAAGAGGAAGTGAAACTTGAAATCTGATGCTGTAGATCGCACACGCGTGCACAGGCAAAGACATAATACATGACATGCTTGGATATATTCAGAGGTGCTATCCCCAGTAACAGGATTAAAGGACAGCTCCACCCATTTCACACATCGAAGTGTGTTTACAGGTCTTGTTGAGTGCTACTGCATATGTGGAAAAAAAAGTAGTATGGAGCCTTTAATTGCTCCAGAGGAAGCTGCATGTAATCTGATAGACATCCACCAGTGATGTCAGTCAGTGGCTAAATTGGATTGTGGGTAATGCAGGCATCAGGTTTTGAAAATGAAGGAGAATACATGGAATAAAGAGGCAATATCTCTGATTCTAGTAGTGTGACAGATCATTGGACAGCTTTCTTTTCAAAACCTGGTGCCTTCATTACCCACAATGCAATTTAGCCACTGAGTGACATCACTGGAGGCAATTTATTAGATTACATGGAGCTTCCTCTAGAGCCACAAAAGGCTTCATACTACCTTTTTCACATCTGCAGTAGAACTCTCCAAGAAAGTTAAACGAAATGTCATGTGTTAAATCTGTAAAGTTACCCTTCACCCCTCAGTTACATTTTACATGTAGGGCATTTAGCAGCCGCTTTTGTCCAAAGTGACTCACAATAATTACATTTGTCACAAGAAAGGAACCCCAACATATCACTGTCGACAAAGTAAGAATGAAAAAATAGAAACAATGTTCAAGCCCTCATCTGAGCAGCATTGCTTAACAAATACAACATTTTGAAAATGGCGTGTACAAAAACAAGATTTTTTTTTCTTTAAATCACTCCTGTCAGTGTGAACGAGGTCAGTCCTGGCCTCTTTAGCATCAGTCCAATTCAACTGTGAGTTACGTAAATGTGTTTTGGGTTTTTTTGTATGAATCTGGGAGGACTCGGAGCTCAGTATGATTTCGGCCAACGTTGATGACCGCAGATCGACAACCCTCCTTGCCAAAACGGACCAGGTGTTCAACCACTGGTCCTAATACTCGCACTTTTATTAGAACTCGACCAAAATGAGATTAACTGCAGCTGTGTCCCGAGCTGTAATGGTAACCAGATTTGCTCTTTGTGATGAAGTGTTGGGTCCAGAACACAAAGGGGGAAGGGGCGGGCACTGTGTCCTCTTCAGCATCAGGTACAACAGCCAGGCGATACACACTGTGGGCAGAACCCCTGCTGCTGCAGCGCTGTGGAGACACATGTTTATTGATGTGTCTGGCTGTCCCAGAGTGCACAATATGGCTGAGAGGAGCAAACACCGACATACAGGGAGCTCTCAGAGCGGAGAGCAGATGAACAAACAGGCAGATTATGGACTGTTTACCTCTCAGATATAGACTCTATACATAATGTATATGTATATTTTCAAATTAAAACACATACACATTTAAGTATTTATTGCTTATAAGTATTTCATTGTATACTGCTGTATTCATTTTTTTTTTATATAATCCACGTGAAAGTGATTTATAGTTCCACCCTGCATACACAGGTTGAGAACACACTATCCCGGGGTAGTTTTAATCCAGCAACCCAACAGTAACATTAAGATAACACAGGGTCAAAAAAAACAACATTGGTACTGGGTAAGCTTAAGAGAAAAATATAAGTGAAATGAGTTGAAAATTGTGTATCTAACATTTTGAATTCACCACAGACACAGTGACGCTTTCAGTTTGAGTGTGCTGGACCAGATTCCAACGATCTGTCATCATGCAGGATAACAGTGACAGAACAATCCAGTCTTCCCTGTTCACCTACAGTGCATCCCTTTGGGTAACCATAGTAACCAGTATACAGCGCACACAGAATGGTTTATGTCATGACAGAGTGAAAAAAAAAAATAAAGACACATAATGCATGGTATTTGTCTGACACACGTCCTTGTACTCTTGCGTTGTTGCAGACGGAGCACAGAGAGCTGTGAGAGACTCTCTGAGACGTGACAACACGTGAGTGCTGCTGATCCGGCTGTTTCAGCGCCGACTGGGCAGAAATGCTTTGACGTTTTCACTTTAGCCACTTATGGAAATCTTTCTGAGTTTTACATCTTCATTCCACCATGATTCTCACATCAGAGCCCCGTTACACGTGTTTTGATCAAAGGGCTGCTAAACTACAGGTTATGTAACTCATTACAATAACCTGCCGTTTTATTGTTATAGATCTTTTAAATAAATTAACAATATTGCTTTCCCTCTCTGAACGCACCTCAGCAGCTGATTTGATTATAGTTAAACATTTCATAATTACAAGTGCTTATTTCCACAGCAGTACTTCCGCAACATGACGAGGCACAGGCCCACACACACAAACACACACACATATAAGATGTCTGATGGTTCTGAATACACTCATTCAGGGTGCATCAAGCTTTCGTGAGGTAATCGGTTAAAAAAGAAGAGGGGGGGAGTGAGCATACAAAGAATTTACAGCAAATACCTTCAACACGTGGGTAAGTCCCTGAGATTCTCAAAGTATGGCAAGAACATGTTCACATTTCAAGTAAAACTTCTTCTCAGACCACCTCAGTGGAAATGTCATCTTAGCTATTTTTACAAACAACCCAATTAACATTGTACTCATCACAGTCTCATCATACTGGAATTTGACGACTTAGAACCAACAAAATAAAATCACAGATCACCAGAGGCCTGTTCCTGTAACTCAGCATTTAGACGACAGAATGTATTGACAAAGAATTTCCCAGATCGGTTGCTTACATATGAAAAACTTGAAAAAATGATTTAGTGTCCGGTGTCTTATTTTCCAGTTTCATCCCGAGATGGCGACTTAAAGGATATGTTCATCCAAAAATGAGAATTCAGTCAGTGTCTCCTCACCCTTGCACAGACGGCAGTTCGGGTGAAGTTTTGTAGTCCACCAAACATTTGTGAAGGTTCAAAGTAAAACAGCGTTGCAGCGTTCTCCTTAACAACTGAAGCAGAGAATAGACTACATGATTTATTTGTTTTAAAATGTAAAAAAACGGTGTAATTAGGTAGGTCGTTCAGCAATATCCAAGGCTCCAGAGACCAAAAGAATCCCAAACTGATTTGAAAAGATTTTATTTACACCCTCAACACAGTCGGGCTCATTCACCGGCTTCTGACGGGGTGCATGCTAACAATTTTAGCTAAGCAGCTACACTGAATATTGCAGCTGTAGGATCTTGGGGCTTCTAGCGACTTGGACTACACAACATTGCATGAAGCCATTTACCTTTTTTTCAGTCGTTTTCTTTTTTAACGTTCCAAAACAAGTCCCCATCATCTCCAGTTGTTTGGCAGAACGCTTCGACGCTGTTTTGCCGTGAGGCTCCGGACATGTTTCGTGGACTACGAAACTTCACTTGACTTGAATCGACACTGTTGGGTGGACTGACCCTTTAACCCGATGGCAGGCTCGAGTAAGTGTTTGACAAACAGGAGGGCTGGTGCTCTGATGTGGCTCTCAGCAGGCTGATTACAGCGCGTTTTCATGCCCTCTCTCACGCTGGGAGAGAGGAAGTGCACAGGTGGAGATCAGTCAGCATCTCGGATCAAATCATCTCATTTCCTGCCTTCTACAAAGTTTTTTTTTTTTTTTTTTCTCTCCGCGGAGCATGTGTGTGTTGGGACCGCCGATTGGAAGATGTGTGATGAACTCGGCGCGTCTGTCCCTGCGCACTGGAGCCTCCCAGCTCACCACTCCCCTGTGTGTTCGTGCTCGGCGCTCACACCTGAAGTGACAGAGGGGGAGTGAAGCTGCGATGCTGGCCGCGCACGGAGCTGCTCAGGCTGCCTCTCCTGGAAAGCGTTCGCCGGGCGCGTTTGGAGAACAAGTCCGACGGGAGACGTCCGCAGGGAGGGGGGATGCGCGCATGTGACGGGCAGTGGACGTCTCCGTTTGTACCCAGTCGGTCGGGGAATTACATCTCTCCATCGGGAGCTACGGTTTTGGTTGTTTTTTTTTAGGTTTTTTCTTTTTTTCTTTTTTTTTAAATCACCTGCGACTGGCTCCTTCTAACAATCGCACGCCTCGTCCGTCGCCCTGCGGTTCGTCACAGCACCATGCGAGCAGGAGAGACGCGCTCTGTGCCATGCTGAACGACTCTCCGACCCTCCTGCTGGCTCTGACCGCGGTGGCCGGACTTCTCCAGCGATGCCAAGGCTGGAGCGACGAAGACCTCCTCCTGCCGCCCATCAACTCCTCCAACAGGTTCCTCGCCAACCTGGAGGTGGACGTGCGCTTCTCCAAGAGGTCCGTGGAGGAGAGCGAAGCCTCGCCCGACGCCTCCTCCCTGCAGACTCTGTCCCAGTGCAACGTGAGCGTGCAGAGACTCCTGCCCACCTCCCTGGTGGCCCGCTGGGATAGCAGCTTCGGCTTCCAGTGCGATGTGCTCATCTACACCACCAACAACCACGGAAGGGCTTTTTTCTCGGCGGCTTTCAACAGGGCGATCTCGCCCGTCGTCATCGAGCACCTCGGGGTCACCGGGGGTCAGCAGGAGCTGCGGCTGTGCGTGGGCTGCGGGATGTCCCGCTACCGCAGGTTCGGCCAGGGCAGGTCGAGGGGCCAGCAGACCGGGGATCAGGTCACGTTCTGCTGCGTGGATTTCAGCCTCGAGGAGCTGAAGGGGGACAAAAGTTGGAGGCTGAACAGGAAGCCCATCGAGTCGACACTTGTGGCTTGTTTCATGACTCTGGTCATCATCGTGTGGAGTGTTGCTGCTCTCATATGGCCGGTGCCGATCATTGCAGGATTTCTGCCCAACGGGATGGAGCAGAGGAGACCCAGATAACTGAAATCATCTTTATTCTAATTAGCCTGTGCTGCCTATACTATAAATTGTAGCCATTCAACTGTTCACCTGAATGATTGATTGGGGAGCTGTGGAGGATCTTTCTGATCTTTAGTTCTGGGTGTCTTTAACCCTTGTTAGACCTCCTCCTCTTTAGGACAACCAAGGTAAAGTATGATGGATTATACTAGCCAATAGTAATCTATACTGGGACCAATGTGTTTTGTATACCCGTGTAGGCCTTCCTATAGATCTTGTCAGCGTAAACTGTGCAAACTTTTCTCTTTAAACAGTGTTTGTAGAGTTTTTAATCTTTCTAGAAAGTTTTTTGCCTTATCCCATGTGTAGGACTTTTGCACTGACAACTAAACTTTAAAGTGTGCCGTCACATATTTAACCTCTAGTCATGTTCACAGTAAGTGTAATAGTTTGTTTTATTAATTTTTTTGCCCCCCGATACATTCTGACAAATAGGTGTTGTTTCTGACTGACTGACTGAGAGGGTTTCAATATTTATATTGTTAGATTTATAATGTCAAGTTCAATAAATATTGCGTGCTTATTTGTATTCATGTTTCAATGAGAATAAAATTGATTATAGGCTATAACTCAGATTCTCTCGGACCTGTTCTCTGTAGCCTAAATCAATTTGTTTCAAGTGAACGCAGCATGTGTGATCCAGAGTGGGAAAAGCTTTGAGGCGACGCTGTCGACGTCTGTGGAAAACACACATTCAGGTGCTAGTTCGTTAGAGACACTTGGAACTAATGCAAGAGTCCTGTGATAAATCATCAGAGCCCGACTGATATATCAGTTGGCCGATACTATATCTGTTGATATTTGTCTGTCACAGATATATTGGTATTGACGCGTATGCTGTCTGATATGAAGATTGTATCGCAGAGAAAGATGTTTCGGGTAATTTGTGATTATTAATTTCCCATTGTAGTTTACTGTTCCAGTGCACTGACCTTATTTTAGATGATGAGGTTTATTGTTCAACTCTTTGATAATCCCCCCTCCGTTACATGACTTTGTGTTGAAGGATCACTGCAAAGAATATGCCTTTATTGGCAAGTATATTAATATTGGAACTCTTTACTCCCTAATATCGGCATGGGCCCATTAATTGAGTTTAGGTCGAGCTCTGTAATTCATCTCTTTATTTATTGATCTGCCTTTATTCAAACTCAAAAATCTTTAAGAGCTGGGCCCCATTATGCAGTGATGTTTAAAATGAACAACATTAAATGATAAAACAAGAACCAACAGAAGGAGTTTAATTTTTTGATCCAGGATTTGAAAATGACGAAGGGTTACCAAAGTTTTCATTTCCACCGTACAGTGGACATACAGGAGTATAAAAGATATAATACAGAAGTGTTTATTGAAACGTATGATCATTTATGGAGGGTGGTAATTTGTGGTGCTGTTCACTCTTATTGCATCATACAGAGAGCTGTTCGAGCCCTCGCAGATACTAACGCAAGTATCACAACGCAATGCGACTCAACAGCCTCTCATATGATCGCAAACATAGCTTTACACGTATGATCCAATGGTTGTAAGTGCTCAGCTGCATCCATCACTGATTGTGTTCAATTTGTTATAAATGAAATTGTTCACCTGACTAAATGCAGTAAGCTGCTCATGTGACCATGCTTGCTTAAAAAATAGAAGCATCTACTGACGCTGTTTTGTTCTTCTCATACAATTATGAATTGCCTGGTTATATGACTCAATACAATTTTAAATTATGCATTTATATAACTTCAAATAATATCTTTACCTGAGGTGGAAGTATGGAATTACCTCTAGTGCTCTAGCATCTAGGTCAAAATACTCATTTTGAGCAGCATTTTAATGTTGCAGCTGGTTTACGTAATGCTTCATATGCTGTAACACTGCTCGGTAGTTTAATGATCAGCAATCCATAAACGCTCATCATACTGCAAACTGTGTAAAATCTGTGTTAGCTCAGTCTGTGAGTATGACGTACCAGAGTAAACCTGTCGTTCTCTTTGGTGTCAGGCTTGCCCAGTCGAGTGTGTCCTGTGGAGCTGAAAAAACAGTTTGTGATGGTGACAAATTCTGACTGACAGACTTTAGTATCTTTCATTGTACACAGTGAAAGATATTAAATTACATTACATCTTTCAGGAAAAATGTGTTATTTTCATATTCTTCTCTTGGAGTGAAATATGTGCATGTTCACATGTGCTGATTTTAAATCTCGTCTTTCATTCTGATAGACTGAAAGATTATATTCAGTGTCCCTCTACAGGTTGAGAAAATTGTCCTTTTTCTTAAGGTTATTACATGAAAACAGGCTCATGAACACTTTTCAGATATAGGTCTACTAATTCTAACGCTGATACAAACATATGATGACCTTTTAGAATATGCTTAGTGTTGTATCGTAGGCAACTGGACTTGTTTCAGTTTCTTGAAGATGTTTCACCTCTTATCCAAGAGGCTTTTAAACCTTTTGTGGGAGTGTCCTTACAGAGTCGTCATGGACACGCGCGAGCTCTGAATTTCAGTATCCTAAGGGCCACTTGCGGGTCGTTGACTTAACTGGCCTTCATGTGGGTTGCTGGTGCTAGGTGAGCCCACTTGTGAATGGCTGTTCTGTTAAGCTGTCATTGTAGGGGGGTGATAGGTAATGTCTTACAGGAGGTGAGTCTCCTCCAGTTGCCTTCGATACAGCACGTAGAGCTACCCTGACATGGATGACTGAGAACTTCCATCAACAAGTTATAGAATTAACGCTATACTGAAAAAAACAACAATATTTTAGTAGTTAAAATTCATGCCAGTTCATTTATAGTCAATTAAACTTTAGTTAATATTTATTTTACTTCTAAACAAAAAATGTAATGCTTCATAAACCATTTACAAAGCAGTTATAGGTTTATAAACAACAGCTGTGACTGCGCAATATTAACCATTACCTTTATAAATGGTATATAAAACATTTCATTGTTTAACAGTAAAATAACATGAATTTAAGTTTAATTAACTTTTTATTGACCATTTATTAACAATGATTATTATAAAGTGTTTACGTTTGACACATAGCAGTAAATGCAACGGTAAAACGCTAACGGGAACATTTCACTGTACATCAGGGCTTTTACTTTTCATACTTGTGTATATTGTGCTGATTTAAGGCTACTGAGAGACTATTAAGTGAGTAAAGTTTTGATTGTTTTTACTTAATTCCAACATCTGAACACTTATTCCACTCACTGGTTGGACTATAATATCTCATATAGCGTCACTGCCTTATTTATAGGCTATAATTAAATTAATAGTAGGCTGTAAACCTCTGTATGGCCCTCCCAAACGTTCAGCTAATTGTGTTTTTAAATGTAATGACCCATTGTGGGTTTTGCCCCGCAGAAGTAGCTCATCTGTAAGCGGTTTATTAAAACCCCTCTTTAGAGTTTTATCATTAATATCACGGATGTTCTGACACACGAGTGAACTGCCGTACCTGCCAAAATGGCCGCCGTGGCCACGCCCTCGACACTACCTGTTGCTTCGGCAGCAGCGGCAGCAGCAGCACTCCCTCCCCGCCGTCATAATCACACTTTACAGGAAGTGGAGCGGTCGAGTCTCAACAGCGACGACAGAAACTTCACGTAGCTTCAAGCGGAGGGAGGAAAATGTGGCGCACGAAGGTCGCAGCCCCGGACGAGAAGCGATGAAATGCGCTCCCGATTTCCCCTCAGGATCCGACTTCTAGAAACACTGTAGGGCAGCATGTCCTCATCACGAGCCTCACTTCACGTTTTACTCCTCACAGTCATCGTGTCCACTGTGTCAGGTAAGTCACAGCTTCGTTAACCATTAACCGGCGTGACAGATTCACTGGGAGATGCTGCTGAGGCGGAACGCCTGCTGTTTAAACATGAACACTGATTATTCATCAAGTTGTGGCACTTCATTATTATTATTATTACAATCATTATTGTGCTGTTTAGTATTTATAAGCGTGTGTGTTGCTGTGCTGTTTAGTGCTGATGATGAGTTCTTGTGGCTCTAATCAGTGTATTGATTGGTTCTGGCACAGTTAGTGGAGCTGTCACACAGAATCAGGATAAGGACAAAAAAAATGAAAGGAGGACCTCAGTTGTTGATCGTGACCAAACTGAAACCACAGGACTTTAAAGTGTGCCAGGAGCTGATATGACGCGTCATGTGTCAGATGACAGGTTGTGTCTGATCCTGACCAACATGTAATACAATATATATATATAGAAGAAGAAATAATAGAGTGTGGAGCAGGATATGTGAGACAATAGAGAGCTGGCTTTAGGTGCTGGTGTGTGTGTGTGTGTGTGTGTGTGTGTGTGTGTGTGTGTGTGTGTGTGTGTGTGTGTGTGTGTGTGTGTGTGTGAGCGCAGCTCTGTTTGCTCAGCTCAGGCCCGGTTAGTCATAGAAGGAGTGAAGCCAAGCCGTCTGTCTCATCTCTCAGCACACTTAGTCACTGTGACTCTTCTCGCCGTGAATAAAAGCTTATAGTTAATACTGTGTGTAGCAAGACCTCTTTATGCTCTGGCTTTCAGTGATGCACAATGTGTCTTCAATCATTCCAACCTGGCTGTTGTCGTGAACGCTAAATAAAGTGAACAGAATAGGATGTGTAATACACGCCGCAAAGCAGTTAATCATTCTCACATGTGCAGAGTGGATCCACCGCCTGTAAGGCGTGTAAATGTAGCTGAAGAATAATTTTAGTGAGGAGGCTCTGATCATTCATTGATTCATTCACCTCCCTGTGGGTACAGTTTCACGATTGCCCCTGCACGTGTCATTAGAGGACTTTTATAATTCATCAAGACCCCAGCTTTGTTCATCTTTTCAAACAAGAGGCGTTAAACAATCCCTAAATCTTGTCCGACGTGTTCAACAAAGCGGTTTTATCGGCCACAGAGAGCTGCCGCCACCCACATGAGGAAAACAAGCGCAGAAATAACAGATTTGCTTCAAACATAAGGACACAATCTGATTAGAGCTGCGCTACGTAGTTTTAATCAGCAAAGAAAGATCTTCATTGAATGCTTGTTTTTTTTATGCTTAAATAAACAAACAGTCTTTGTTTTCGTAATGACTGAATAAACTGAGCAGACAAACTGATCTTAAAGGACAACACAAGTTCTTACTGTTCTACTTTGTTTGTATTTGGCGGACCCTGCCACCTTTGTAGCTTCAAACAGTGTTCTGGGAATTATATGATCCATGTAAACACCACTACGGACTGGGCATCAAGTGTTTTCAGCCGCATTTCTGCCAAATTTTCACGATTTGTGTCTCTTCCAGGGGTCCAGAAGAAGACAGTAACCCCCGATCGGGGCACAACCCTCAATATTAGCACTACTCAGGTCAAAGGTTGCAAAATACGCACCGCAGTAGGAAATTCACGACAGTGGACTACATCCCTTCTGCTGAAAGACAACAAACGTGTCGAAGTGGAGTTTGATTGCTCCAGACCTCAAGATGTGTTCAGCGTGGAAGTTGTACGAAATATTGGTAAGAGTGCGGCAGTCTTTTTGAGCGAAAGTAAAAGGTGTTATTGAGATATCTTACGTATATGCGGGTTAATTTATTTTACAAGTCATCTGTTAAATCTCTTTTCCCAGAATGTACCACAAAGTCGTGCAGCAGCCACATCATCCAGGCCGACTCCGGCTCGCTCCCTTTGCAGGACTTTCCCCGCAGGTTCACCTGGAACCTGAAAGCCTCCGCGCTGAAAGCGTTCAAGATACACTTCACCAGCGCTGGCCTGAGACAGGTTAATGCATCGGAGAGATGTGCAGACAGACACAGCTACACCCTCCACGCCTTACAGTCTTCAGGGGACGTGGCCGTGGGGACGTACTGCAGATCGGGGCCTATCAGCAGTGCTCAGATACTGAATCAAGGCAGCTTTGCTGTGGAGGTCCCAGCAGGGCAGAAGCTCCAAGACGGCCGGTTTGATGTGTCTGTCGGGGAGGAAATCAAATGTGAGTTGGTTTAAATTCTCATGTCTGAATGAGTTCTTTGTCTCCCGTGTCAAACAAAGTTAACTGACCGCTATTTGTTCTTCTCTCACAGCTCTTGCAAAAATCACCCTGACTCTACCGAAAGGGACCTCGTCCGCGGAGTTGCTCTCTCCGAACTATCCGGGCAGTTTTCCTGACGACGACGTGATGGAGTGGTACTTTCAGGTCCCGGACAAACACAAGACGACTGTCGAGCTCTTGAAGCTCACGCAGCCGCTTTGTAGGAAGAAGGATACAGAAGTGGTGTACCAGAGCAGAGGGGGGCCGTCGTCGGGGCTGAGGCTGACGGACACCCAGCCGCAGAGGGAGGGAAACTTCACCCTGACGCTGAGGAACTGCGAGATGGACAGAAGCCGTGCCGGGTCTCCGGGACTGTCCCTGAACCTCAGGGTGTCTACGAGTTCGCAAGGTTCGTACATCATCCACACTTGATGCCGCCAACTGGCTTTCAAGGCATCAGTTTTAACTTTCTACCTCTGCCAAGATTGTTAAAGGGTTAGTTTGCGTTGTATGAGGTCCACAGCCAGTGCTTTACCTAAAGTGCCCCAATGTGGAGAGCGAGCAGGGGCAATGCAACACAGTGTTGTAGTCGAGACCAAGACTTTGAACCGGACCAGTCAGTCCCATGTGACTGCATGACACACTTAGATAAAATGTGGAAAACGCGAACCACTCCTTTAATTGATCCGAAAGATCCACATTCCCATAAAAACACCCACAGAAAACAAATGAACATTTCCTCATTATTCACCTCTTTTACTGCCACACATACAGTATAAAAGTATGCTTGATAAAACAATCAAAACGAAGGGGATTTTTATATGTGGAAATTAAACTTTGTTTTCTCAGATAAAGCTCGTGCAAACACTAAGGCAACTGTCTTTAATGACCCTGTTACATGTTTTATAATCGACCTAACTCAATGTGTTTTTTTGGTGCAAACACCAGGTTTTCTGGGTGAATCTTTTTTTCCCCATAGCAATCATTATCAACTACAGAATGATAACCAAACAGTTATTCAATGCGGTCAAATCTTTGGAGTTGTGGTCTTGACAGAGAGACTGAGACTGAGTAAGATTGCAGTGGAGTCCAAAATGTGACCGAGATGTTAAAAAGACCAACTTCAAGTACTACAACACTACTGGAACAGAAATTAAGCAATGTACTGCTGTTCAGGTAAGCAGCAAAACCTATTTTAGCCACCTCGCTGTCAGACATCCTGTTCCAATGGGAAACTGAAGCTGTTATATCCATATGCTCTCTTCAAACCACCAGAGTCCTTTGACAAAAACAATAATTTTAGCTTGCAGATCAGTGGAGTTGCTGGTCTACCTCTGCCTGGGCTGTTTAGTTTGTTTTTGTGTTATTATGTGACTTTCGAGGGTAAGTTAAATCCAAAGTAACAGGTTAAAACGCCAACGTCAGGCATGTGGTCACCAAAGTGCTGTCAGAAAGGTGTTCAGCCCTTTGACGATGGCGTGTTGTACATCTCAAATATCTCTGAAACGACGCAATCGGAAAGAGCTCGAGCCAGAGAAAATTTAGATTTTCTGGCTGATCTGGATCTCGAAGCTTCTCATTATGAAACTAGCAATACTGTAGACTTATTCTGAAGAGGATTTAAAGGGTCAAAATATATATTTAAAAGCTGATATAATCAATATTTTTATAATAAACTAGATCGCATGACACTCTGTGATGTAAAAGATTTTGATTGCAATGATGAATCTGCAAAAAATGATCCCCCGACTTCTCATCTCTCGAAGAGCGTTTTAGCTTCTGTTAGCTTTTTGTTTTGTTTTTTTTCCAATCCTCGAATTTTCTGTTTTGGTTGACAGTCACCCCGCTTCCCAGTGTCATTCTTGGCCACAGCTGCAACTACACCCTCTAAAAAACCCCACAGTAAATAACCTGCCCAGCACCAAACAGCAAAAAAGACACAGATGGAACCTAGCTGGTGAACATAGTGGCGAATTCAGCAGCCAAACAAACAGACTATTCCCGCTGGAGTTGGTAGAGACTAAAACTCTACCACCCAAGTTAAAAGAGAGATAATGGTGGTCGGAAGCAAGACTCCGTATTGATACTGATATTGCTTTGAGTTGGTTCGATGCATAAACGCGTAACTGTAGGCTAACACGTTTGCCATATCAACTATATTTGGTGATGATGTCTGTGTTTACAGCTTGTTCTGCTACTGCCAAGTGGTCAAAAAAAATTAAAATATTGCTGCTTTAAAGCCATCAAAGCGGAAAAACGTCTAGTTCATGTTGGGATTTATCTAACAAAGAAATTCAGTAATATGTTTCAGAGGAACAGTATATTAGATTAAAGTTGTGTTCACCAACCATTCCATTCATCAGCTCATAAATTCATGCGGCGTCTTCTTTTTGTACAGCACCGATACAGGAGCAGCTGCTCAGAGTCGGTGGAGATTTTCTCAGTTCAGACAGTAGTTTATGGGATTACCACATGCTGTAGCAGGCATGTGATTACTTAATATAAATAATCTTTATTTTCTGTTGTGTATCATGTTGGAACAAGAGTCCATATCAGTTCATCAGGAGTGTATGAAGGAGTTCAGCTTCAGTGAGGTTGAGTAATGAAACAGTGACGTGGAGAGTGGGCTTTATCTGCCCCCTTCGGGTCTCACGTTTGGGGATCTCTCAGATTGCCTCATGACTGCTGAGTCATGAATGACATCAGAGGCAAATCACCAGGAAACACTTCCTCCAACAGTTGGAAAATCACGCTCAGCTGTCTCTGTCTCATCGACATTCAAATTCCTGTCGGACATGATGAACGTATCTCGCCCGCACATTTGCAACTGTGTGCAAGTCAGAAAGAGAAATGAGGACACGGAAGAATGGTTAAGATCTCTCTTTTGTCTGTTTTCTGCAGTGTCATGCAAAGTGGATGTGAGCAAAATGGAGGGCCTCTCTCTCCACATTGAGAAGCGGCGATCGGCCTCTGACTGCAAGATGAGAGTAAACTCTGCGTCCAGGGAGAAGATCACAGTCACGTCAAACAGCGAGCTGACATTCCAGGACTGCCTCCCTGAAGACGTACAGGTCACCGCCACCAGAGTCATAGGTAAATCCATATTTCAGTGTTTAGGCCTTGAAAAATAAGCCTCGACTCGTTTCCATACCTGTCTATACTTGTCCTGTACGTTTCCATCGAAAGTGAAAGCTTTCTTCTTTTTTCTTGAATTTTGGGGGAACTGACCCTTTAATTACTGTGGCAAACAGAAAGAAACTCAGTCCAGTTTCGGATTTAATGTACCTGCTTTCCTGTCAGCGTGTAGGCAGCTCAAGGACTGCCCAAAGACTGCGGTCCGTCTGTCGGTGCCCCTGCTGCCGGCCTGCCTCCCCGCCCCTCTGAGCAGCGTGACCTGGACTCTCCGTCCGCCTGAGCACAGCACCGTGGAGATCACCTCTCCCACTGGAAACCTAAAGCAGTGCCTGCCAGGGCAGCGTTGCAACGACAGCTTCATTATCGAAATGACCGAAGACGACGGCACGACTGTTGGGCGGTTCTGCCCTCATGGAGTCATACAGAAGGTCCAGATCCACACCAACGTGTCTGTCTCTTTGTCCGGCACGTTGGGTAGCAAAGCGACGCCTGTGCTGCATGCCAGAATGAAAGGGGAGATAACAGGTAACAGGCGGCTTCTGTTGAATGAAAGAAACGCATAAAACAAACGCACGTCAGCAAAGTTTCATAGCATTTTCTTTTGCCTGCTCCTCTTTTTCAGAGAGATACATCTTCAGTGTGTCTCCAAAGAGAGACGCTCCCGCCCTCTTGGCCTCTCCTGGCTGGCCGGAAGGAATGAAGTCTTACTCCACCGTCTCCTGGATCGTCACCGTTCCCCAAAAGATGGAGGCTCGCCTGATGTTCGCCAACCTCAGCCAGCCCAAGTGCGCCAACCGCCACACCAACATCAGGGTGCAGAGGGTCGGCCGGCTGGAGGAGGACTACAGCCGCAGGGAGGACGAGACGCCCGAGGAAGAGATCACCGTCTCCGGGAGCTTCTACCTCAACATGTCCAACTGCATGCCTGAAAGAGGGGAATTCAGCGTCATCACCAAGATCACCCTGCAGAAGAGCATAAGTAAGTGGACATTTTCGGCATGTTAGAAAGGTTGGATGTGGACCGGATGTTTTGTTGGATCGCACGGGCATCTTCCCTGAGACTGGGATGTAGTGGTACTTTACAGACACCATGGCTGGGTTGGTCGGTCCAACACAGAAATATCTCAACAGCTATTCAAGATACAGATATCCACAGTCTCCAGTAGGTAAAACCAAATGTCAGCATGTCCAATGGTACTCGTAACACTACAGCAAAATCCCATCAGCCTGGGTGGAACAACGTCATGGATGAGTTTAGCGCAGAGAGCAGAGTTGTCATTGTGAGCGTCTTAGCATGCAGACGTTAGCATTTAGCTCAAAGCGCTTCTGCGTCTAAGTAGGTTACAGCCTCTATTGCTCGCATAACTACAGTGCATTTGTCTAGGTCGCCAAAATATTCCCAAGAATCAGAACTGTCCCTTATTTTCTGAGTACAGTATCAAAATGACAGGCATTGAACACCTGATCAGTGTAATTAATGAAATATTGTACTTGTCGTTTTCTCTCCTTTCAGACCGTCTGCTGACCATCATCCTGAGTGTGGTGGCTTCGCTGTTGGTCATTTTCGTCATCGTGCTGGTGGTGGTCTGTGTGGTGATCAGGTGAGCGACTCTGCTTCCTGTTTCATTCTTCAAATGACATTGTACTCGCTGTGGAGACAGTTAAGATGCTAAAGCAGTGTCTTACTAAATTTCCTACCTGCCTTGATCTAATAGAGATTTCTCCCCCTTCTTTTGAAACTGTCTTTCTTTAAGGGGCGTTATGTAGTTTTGGAGAAGAAATCCAAAGTCAGAATTTTTATATTCGCAAAAGTAATGAGGTATTAATACAAAATCAGAAATGTGTATTTTTTTCCATAAGTGAATAAACAAGCTGTTCTCAGAGGAAAATAAGGTCCCAGAACACTGTTTGAAGTGAAGTGAACTGATTAGAAATTATTCCCTACAACTATGTAGGGCACCTTTTTTTTTTGTGATCAAATTTTTATTAGGATTGAAGGACAACAATCATCATTCAACAGCACATAAATAAAGTAATTACCGTATATAAACAAGTGCATAACCATGTACACACACACACAGA
>CAEMYA010000161.1:4206596-4281381 GCA_903131615.1 Diplodus sargus
TTTTTTTTTTTTTGGGTGTCGTGCAACCAACCATGTAAAAAGTCCAAAGTTACAGTTTTTGTTGTAAAACTTAGTTTGTACATTAACAGGTATAGCAAATAAGGGCATTGATTTCAACATTTGATGCCAGAATATCAACAGGTCTCATTTGAGGAAAAGTTTGGTTCAAGTTCTTCAAACAGACTAAATGAACTGTGTCTTATTTGTCTTGTAAAGCCGTGTTGCCTCCTGCAGTTCAGAAAATGGCCTGCAGAGGGAGACAAAGTTCAAAGTCGCCACTCCTGAAGAAATAAAGTTTCCTTTTTGCTTTTTGGTTAAAAGCCGAGTCGAATCTGATCATACTTACAGCCGTTTGCAGTCTGATTTACTGACGCTGACTGTTGCCGCTGACATCAGTGTGTCTCCATGGAGACGTCCAAACATGTTGATCTGATGTAATCTTTATTTGGGTGGGAAAACAATACAGAAACCAAGTTTACATCATGAAAGTGTGCGGGTGGGGGCAGATGCGTCATTGTTTTCATCAAGTGGAGACTTTCATGAACAAATTTTTAGAAAAGTAGGACCTCCACAGCATTTAATAGTAAAATTGAGAATCTGAACAGGTTTTGTTTTTTATTTATGGGTGAGGATGTTAATCCCACCAGGACATCCTCCTCTCTGCCTTCAGTGTATATTTTCTTGTGGTGCCACCTTTCTGTTGCTGTTTCAAACGCTCTGAAAACCGATCATTCATAAACATTTGATTAAAATAATCACCAACCTTTTTCTCAGAGACAGTTATGGAATGTAACTAAGCATTTACTATTATTAATGTAATGTATTTTAGTACAATTGTGGGGGAATTTTACTTAATTTGGGTATTTTCCATTTGCTCCTACAAACATTGTACTTTTCTCACCACAAAATTTATTCTGAATCTTGAGTATCTTGGCAGATTGCATGCACATCACGGCCAAAGTAGCGCATTTTCAAATTCATGTATTTTATCTGCAATCAGATACATGAATATATGTTTAATTTATACTTTTACTAGCCCTTACTTTGATACTGAATTACATTCGTAGCCAGAATATTACTTTTGATATTTGAGTACATTTAACATCAAATTCTGAGGACCAAGCTGAGAGTTTTACTCAAAGACTACTCGTGTTGGCCACTCTCATGTTTGCCAAAGTAATAGTTTCATACAGTATCTTTACTTTTACTCAAGTGTTACCTTTGGGTTGCTTTTACAATGCTGCACAGAGATGACAGCCTGTGTTTGGATCGTTCGATTTCAGACACCGCTGATTTGAATCACTTTGTCCAGTGGTTTTGAGTTTTATTTTGAAAGGAAAACTTGTGACCTTTTCTGTACAGAAAGCGAGAGAAAGACCTTTAACCAGAGTTTATGTGGTTGATATTATTTATTGTACCGGCCAAGTAATTTTCACGAGTCGTGACTTGTTTGATAAGCATTTTTCCAAGTGAACATTTCTCCCTCTGACAAACAAAATATTCACATTGTAACTGCTTTGTCTGCCACTACAAATAAAGACATGATGATTGCGCTTCGGTAAAAAACATAAAGTTTATTGCATTGATAGGCAGATGACTGAAGATACATATAACAAAGGGAAGCGATCCAGTGGTGTTTACCTCGGTGAATATCTAATAGACTTTGTGGGCATGACTGTGAAACATCATGGCCCCGTGGGTTTAGCTTATACAGTGACATATATGACAAGACCGCTGTGGGAAGTCACCTGGCCAAGAAAAGCTCAAGAAAGATGCAGAACATTATTCTTTAAATGTATTATACCTGATTCTCTACATGTTTCATTCTTTTCTGCGAGCGGCTTGTGCTGGTCGTATAAGTATGTGCACAGTCAGAAAACAGAGTCGGGGTTAGACGATGTTGAACTCACACACAGAAGCCTTCTCGGCCCGGCAGCCCTCATCAAACCACTTCCCGTTGGCCGGGATGGAGAGGATGGCACAGTTGTGGCTGCGCCCCCCGTCCGGCTGCAGGGTGATCTCTGTCTCCCAGTTCTTGAAGCGCACGTTGGAGCCCGACTGGTCCACCCACTGGCCCTCGGTCACCAGGTCGTTGATGCCCAGCCAGATGTGCGCCTCTGGGCCGATGCTCTGACGCACGTAGCTGTGGAGCTGGTCGTTCTCGTCTCCCGTTAGAGGAGTGGCCAGGCTGCCACCTTTGGCGATGCAGTCGTCACTGGCCGCGTGGAAGGTCTTCTTCACGGGGTCGGCCAGGAAACACTTGCCGGGGATCTTGGTGCCCCGCAGACAAACTGAGGGGGAGATTAGGACAAAGTCAGTGTTATTGTTGCACTCAAACACAGGAGAGCTGTTAAAGTGATGTTAAATTGTGAAATATATATATAGAAAACCAGTTCTTAGTAGAAACAACCTGTCTGCAGAGCTTGGTTCTCTTTCACCAGATTCAGCTCTTGAACAATGTCATCGACCCGCCTCTTCAGCTCCTCAATCGCAGCACTGTTTGCAGAGTCTATTGAAAGGGCAAGGGATGCAAAATGTCATTGTTCCTTACAAGGTTTCTTCAGCACTGGCATTCTGTAAAAGTTATTTATGGATTGAACAAGAGAGGAAAATTCATATCCAACGACAAGTCGATACCAAGTCTCACCTTTCTTACCATTTCTTCTCTTGGAGGAGGTCTGCTGCTGGGCCCTGCAGTGTGCCAGCAGGAGCAGACAAAACATCAAGCAAACCCCTCTAAGGTCCATAATACTCGGCGGGGGAGGAAAAAGGCTTCAAATCCAGCGTAGAGAAACAGGTCTTTGGTGCAGCCCCACAGCAAGCTCCTCGCAGCTCTGAGCGCCGACCGGACTGTTGCGACTGTTGTGTTCCTCAGTCACGCCCGCCGTGACTGAGGAAATCTTATCTGAGAGCGAACAAATGTTTCACAGATGTTCAACAGACGTTTGTGCTGCTTGTGAAACGCTGAGGGGAGATGGATGTGCGACCGCGTTCAGGCAAGCATGACTCGGCTGGGGAACCAGTGAACTACAGCAGGGCCTTATCTGTGTGTGTGTGTGTGTGTGTGTGTGTGTATTCAGATACTTTTACTTCCCACACTGTGAAAATACCCCCAATACAGCTAAAAGTATTAATATTACAGTAGTATTAATGTATATGTTGCATTTTACTGCTGTAGATGTTAGATTTGAGTCTTTTTTTAATTACCTTGTATTCTGTTGAATAGTTTGATTTACAGCGATGCATCATAATCTGTGACATCACCGTGTGTTCGAGGAGTTGCTGCCCTGTGAGGACCAAATATTTCTACCAGGTCAACTTTTCCTGGCTTCAGAAAAACAGCCTGTTTTTCAGCTTTGTGATGAAGAATTTTTCCGGCCAACCCGAGAGGGTTTTTGAATTGTTTACGCAGCTGAAGAAGTTCAAGTGTTTTCTCAACCCGTAAAGAAACACTTTAAAGGAACGGTTCACCCACTAACGCCTTATCAGTCGTTCACCCTCACGTCGGGTGAAGTTTTGTTGTCCTCGAAACATTTCTGGAGCCTCACGGGAAAACAGTGCTGCAGCATTCTCCAAAACAACTCAAGTAGATGGCGACCAGCCAAACAACCCCAAAAAAAGTGGAGGAAAAAACATAGAGTGGCTCCATTGCAGCACAATCCAACACTCCAGAAGCCCAGAGATCCCACATTGATTTGGAAAGACGTTATTCACACTCTTGATGACGGCTGACACATAGCTGCTACTGTACAGTGAAGATTTTGGTTTAAAAAGAGTATAACTAACATCCTTTCAAATTCATTTGGGATCTTGGAGCTTCCAGGGGCTTTGATTTCGCCACATGAGCTGTTTTATGACTGTTAAGCTGTGACGCCCCAGAAATGTTTTGTGAAAGACGAAACTTCACCCGACTATCCATCGGCATGAGGGTAAGCAGATAATGACTGAATTTTCATTTTTGGGTGAACTGTTCCTTAAATCATTCAGTTTATCACAAACATTCGCCACATTTGGAGAGTGTTGGTTTTTCACTGAGTGGGAAGGGTATGAAATATCATAACCTGAAGAGTAACTAGTTACTAAAGCTGTCAGACAAATGTGATGGGAGTAAAAGTTAAACAATTAGCCTCTGAGATCTAAAATGGAAACATTGAATTTGCACTTAATTGCACCACTGTGTGTTGTTTCCTCTTCATTTCACAAGCAGAATTTGAATAAGTTACTGTTATCTCCTCTCTGCATCTGTCTGTGCCCTTTGATAACAACAAATAAACTACAAACAGTTTCCAAAGAGGCTTTTAAAGCCGCTCCCTAATTGAGCTGTGGCTTCAAAGGAGGGCCAGCGGTCGGATGTTTGAGGGTTTTGTCCAACAGCCCACATCTGGTTCTCCTCAGCGGGCTGGACGGGGCGCAATTGACACGTGGCACAGACTTATATAATGAAGAAATAATAACTGTTTGTGATTTTGGTATTTGTGTATGTTTCACTAGAGCTTCCTCTGCCAGCTGAAGGAGCATGTCACTGTCTGAAAACACATTAACCTTTTAAGTAATGCAGAGACTAAAAAAATGTGCAAAGACACAAAAAAAATCTTTGTAAATAGTTGGACAATATGATGGATTATATTCAAAGACAAACAGTTTGATAACAAAGAGAGTTATTATATTGTTTTCATTGATAAGAGAGTTCAGTCCCCAGATCCTTCCAGTGTAAACACTGTCTCCCCTGCATATTGTCTCTTGTAATAAATGTAATATTTCGGGAGTGTGCCTCAGTGGAAATGACTTCAGTTTTTCTGGCGCCCTATGAATGTTCATCCCTCCCTTTTCTCTTCATTATGCATTAGATCTCAATACAACTGGATTCAAACCTCTGGGGAAAACGTGGTGCTTCCTGCTGTTCAAGGTGCCATATGTAAGAAGTGGAAAGCAATCTCATCCAATTCTCTTTTATATTCATCAAATTCTAAATTATAACCAGGAAGACGAAATTTGAGTTGAGAACATTTTTAAATTATGAAGTAAATGTATCAACAGAATGGAAGTAAATAGCAGTTTTGAGTTTATGAAGTCTACGTATTGTGTTGGAGAGATACCTACTGAAGTTAGCATGCTAGCCATTTAGCTAGTCTCGATCTAAAACTCCTGTGCTAGTGGTGTCAGCACCGCCGTTAGCTGCACAGCTAAACAAGCTAATAAGAGAAGGCAGCTACTGTTAGCATCAGTTAGCAGTTACTCTGGCGACATGATGTCCTCCATTTGTTTTGAAAATGAATTTGATGGGTGGCAAATTCCTACATATTGAAGCTTTAATTCTTATTTTTTAAGGGTGCTTATTTGTGTTGGTGACGTCATCTTATTGTCTTTATCCTTCACTGTTTGCATGATCAGATCAATAACACGCACGGAGACAAAGCAGGTCTGGTTTTGTCAATATATTTGAAATATTTACAAAATAAATTAACAATGAAGCAGGTTCTGTAAGTTTCCCAGCAGTTTTGACATTCATTCATTGAAAATAAGTCTTTTATAATATACAAAAGTTCAGGCAAAGGCAGCTTGTTCATATACAAGAATACACAAAGAACAACAACCCACTCGTGGTGTCTGCTGCCCTGAGCGCGGCGGGCACATCGACGCTCCAGTCTCTGATTCAGAGCTGCAGTCAGCGTCGCCAAAGTACAGACAGTGCATGGGTCACAATTCGGCGTTCACTCAAATGCATAGTTAGTTAATTGATTAGCTGATTTCAGTCCTGACTTCATCATCTCAGCGATCAACGCGTCATCTTCCAGAGAATAATAATAATAACGATAATGTCTGTGTTGTTCTGCTGCTACACGGAAGGCTGTGTTGAATCACATGATGGTTTTGCACTTGGATTATGTCGATGCACAAGTGAACTAACTCATGTATTTGTTATTATTACATATGTGTCTTTGTATCTGTTTCCTGCACTTCTCTCTGTCTGTCGTGCTGCTGCAACACTCATTGATTTCCCCCTTTTCTGTTTCTGCTTTACAGTCTCGATGCTCTCCTGTTCTAAAACTCCTCGGCGTTCAGCGTGTGTTGTGCATCTGTTCGTTGCTCGGTGGATATAGTTGACGAAGCCCTTTGCATTGTAGCCCAACAGCGCGGCTGCTATGCTGGTATATCTACCTGGGTATGTTTCTCGTGTAAGTTACCATTCTTCGGATACACTTTCACAGTGCGAGACAATAAAAATTAAAAAAAATTAAAAAACGGAGGAAAGAAATCAAAAATTCACAGGAACACACGAGATTTGCAAAATCACAATGCTCAACACAAAATCAATACAACAAAAATCAAGAGAGGGACAAAAGAAAAGACACATTTTGACGCAAAAAAAAACATGCAGGAATAAATTAAGTGTGCTTCATGTCTGCCGGAAAAAAAAAAAGACTCCTCTTCTTCTTCAATCTGAAGCCTCTGCTGAGTGTCAGGCACCGTCTCCCTGATCTATGTTGGGCAAAGCACTGCAAAAACAAAGGAGATTAATATTAGAGAGCAAAAAGTGATTAGAGATGACGATTCAGAACGGGGGGGGGGTTAGTACAAATTACAAAGCAGGAGATCAAGAAGAGGATAAACACAAGGAGAGTCATTTTTAAGCACACTGGTGAAGAACTCAAACCTATCTGTGAAGTAGGGTGGGTAACAGTGCCAACTAATACTCATCAAACTGTGTCTTTAATGCTAACTAGAGGGTGAAGAGAGCTTTTAAAGTGTGTGTCAGTGAGTCAGTGACGGTGAGAGGGATGAACCATGCTGCAGCCGGTCACCACGTGGGAAAGTGTGGGGCAGTGAAAAGGTTGAAC
Source organism: Diplodus sargus (assembly GCA_903131615.1). Classification (NCBI taxonomy): domain Eukaryota; kingdom Metazoa; phylum Chordata; class Actinopteri; order Spariformes; family Sparidae; genus Diplodus; species Diplodus sargus. The sequence continues at coordinate 4,213,436 of CAEMYA010000161.1, forward strand.
ATCGGACGGGTCGGACGGCACTACAGTTCGGTGGTAGTTAGGGTGGGGGTGGGGTGGTGGGGGGGGGGGGGGGGNNGACGCTCTCGCAGCGTGAGCTGAACACCACAACAGTGCACATCACATGTGTGAACGTGTCACAAACCTCTCCATCGGCCGCTCACACCAGAGCTAAGGCGGCGGTCGATTAGATCGTAAGAAGCAGAGAAAGACAGGATGAAAACAGAACGTGTGTGAACAAAGAGAGAGTGAAAGGAGGCAGCGAAGGAGATTATAGAAACATTTGAGATCTCGCAGTCAGCTGAAGGACTTTTTAACTACCAGACTGACGTTGTGCTTTTCTACACAATGAGCAGCTGCTCTCTGTTTATCATTTACAAATGATTTTCCAACTATGCCACAAAAAATGATGCTTTGCTGCAGCCAGCTGTCAAAATGATGCTTCGCTGTGTCCTTGACACATGAGTTGTTTTTAAAGAAGAACCTGCTCTGAACAAAAAAAAAAATAAAAATGGCTGGCTGATTTTAACACGTCGCCTTTGCACCGAACAACTCAACAAGCTTACAGCTATGATTTGTTCTGTCGCTCCACGTCGACCTGTCAAACAATAAACTAACAGGAAACTGTTGGCTGCAGCAGATTAAAAAAAAAACAAAAAAAAAACACTTAAAATTAAAATGTAATAAAAGTATTGCAGGTATTCAACCAATCGGAAATGAGGAACGTTCAGCGCTTATTGCAGATCCTGATCCCTCCGGTGGAAACACACTGGGGGAAGTTCCTGCGGTCGTTGATCCTTTGGATTCTGTCAAACGAGATCGACAGTGCGGACACAGACAACACATCACCTCACAGACATGAACAAACGAGGAAAGCTCACCTTTGAGAATATAATCTGTCAAGAGACTGGGCACCTTGTCACTGTCGTCTCTCATAGCCTGAAGAACTGCAGGGCAGCAGACACAGAGGAGTGAGTGGATCAGTCGCAGCCAGTATAACTCAAGTACTGTTATGATGGAGACACTTACTCTTAGTGAGGATCTGGAGGTCCTCGAGCGAAGGAGGATGTCCCTTTTTCTCATACGGGATGACCGTGGTCAAATACTGTAAAGCAGACACAGAGACGGGAGACAAAGGTGCTGCGGTGGGTGTTTCTGTGGGATGACATTCCTGACAAAGTGCACACTTTCAGTCCAGAAAACAGTAGGAAGAAGCTGAGCAGAAGTAGAAAATAACCTGTCGTTCACTGCAGCCGCTCCCAAAGGTTTGGCGGAAGCTGTTCTGAATGACAGAGGAGAGTCCCCCCACGCTGAAGCGCTGGGGAGGGAGGAAGCCAAGCAGAGAAACAAAGATTGGAAAAGACTTCAGGAGAATACAGTTTGTTGGAAAACAAAACAAGGAATAGAGTGAGAAATGCAGCAGACGGTAGAAAAAAAAGAAAGATCTGAAGGCATCAGCACATCGCCAGCGTGGCAATGTTGAAAACTCACTGATCCCAGCGTTTTCTCCTGCGACGCCCCGGCACCGCCTTTGAGCTTCTTCTTCTTCTTCAGCAGCTCCCGGTGCTCCTTTTGTCTGTTCTGCACGTCGATGAGCGCCGAGATGAAGCTGTTCTTCACCTCCTTCTCAAAGTCCAGCTCATCTCTGAGAGCCAGCTGCTGCACCAGCTCCTCCGAGAACCTCCTGATGTTCGCCTCCGTCTCCTCCAGACGCTCGTTCAGCTCCGCGACGGTCAGCGTCCGCACCCCTGGACACATTCAGAGACACAAAAACACGGCTGACTTTAATCTGAATCTCCCATGAGACGACCGAAAACCAACGTTCATCTTTTTTTAAATTGCCCGACCTCATCTGTGGCCCTCAGTCCTAAGCCCATCCATTCCTACTGAAGACGTGAATCGCAAAACACTGGTCATAAATATTTAGTAAAAAAAGTCTGAGTCACCTCCTCAATCAGCTGGGCAGTTTTTCGTTTTTAGCAAATGTAACACACAGAGAAGTAAATGGTATGTTTACTGGGGACTGTTTCCAGCGGCAGATTCACACACAGCAGGAAGGTGTGTGTGGGATTGAATCAAAGTAAACGATGGTGCCCACGTTGATCATAAGAGAGGAACACGTGTGTGAACCGTGTGTTTTTATTACACAGATATCACCTGAACAACTCAAAGTTATTAAAAGAGTTTATCAAAAACGTACCACAGGGCAGGGATGCACAAACGAGACTTTTTTTTAAAAGCCCACACCGATGATCGCCAGCTTGCCATATGAGATAATCGATAATTTCACATTCAAGTTGATTACCAGTAGTTTGTGGATGCCTAAAGGTAAGAAAGGCTGAGATGTAGCGGGCAAAGATGGATGGTTTCATATCCCACACCTCTAATAAGATGGTGATGTCTTCCTCTGAGACTGTGACAACAAGCTTGGCTCTCTCGTCTACTCTGCGACGCTCTGTCATGACAATAATACTGTGACCTACTGCATCGGAGTCAATGACAGAAATGTGCCGACGCATTATCAGCTCTATTTATTGGCTATAATTTCATAACATCCGATGCAGAGTGCAGAAACAAGCGATGGGGGGCGCAGTGGCTGAGACGCCGTTCACCTTATTACAAGACACTGAACCATCCACATGATTTTGAGGCTGTTATTTTCGGGTGAAAAAGTTACATAATGTTGCTTTAAGTCCAAATTGGCAGACACTCACTCCTCTCAAAGCTGGGGCTCCTGGTGGCCCGCTGGACGTCCAGTGAGATCATCGACAGGTCCGACTGAGACGGGTTGTGCTTCGCCTCCGCGTCAGGAGAGTCCTGCATCATCTCCTCTATCTCCTCGATGACCTGCAGGGAGCACAGACTCCGCGTCAGAGAGCTGGAGAGGCAGCACTCAACAGAACCCATCAAGTTGCTGAATCCCTGTAGGAGCCGCGTCAACGCTGCTTATTTTTCCAGGCCTTCGCCGGAGCTCTGCATGCAACTCACCTGCTCTGCTGTGAAAAGCGGCTCCTCGGCGAGGCAGGAGACGATGATGGAGTGCATGTCCAGCTGCTCCCTCAGCTCCTCGTCGTCCGAGAGCTCCGCCGTGACATCACTCTTCCTCTGGACAGGAGCAGGACGGGGGGAGGGGGTGGGAATTTAATCAAGGGCTTAACCCTGGCACAATGAATATTTGAGATTTGTGAGATGAACGGAAACGAGAGATTTAGGAGGGGGGGGGTGGATGGAGGAGAAAGTGGGACAGAGATTAGATGGGAGGGGCTGGATCACTCACGGGCTTCTCCTGCAGGTTGAACGTGGGCGCGTGGATGGAGCGCGTCCGTGACTGTTTCCAGTCCACTGGCATCACACGCCCGTAGTTACTGGTCAGAGCGTTCCAGATCCTGTGGAGGAAAGAGAGACATGAAGTCCAACAGAAGCCTTGGAGACATTTGAGAAAGCCCCGGTGACGTCATTTCTGGATTCTTAGCTCGGTTTGGAAAGTGCAAATCTGTAACATCAACGGGAGGAGTGAAAGATCTGTGTCTTAACTCTGAGGATGAAGGCACCTCAGACTATTCTTTTATTGAAGCATCCCTTTAATTTGTCGCAAAGACACTGATGGAAGCAGTATGCGCAGTACAGGGACGCCACAGAAATACGTTTAAACATCATTTCCACCGATGCCACAATCTGATTACACAGTTTTTACGCAGAGGTTGGAAGTTTAATCCCCAACATCCCCCTTTGCTTTTTTAATGTACTTGTTCTGATTTATTACATTTTATTTGAACTTGAAAATGATAAAAGTCACTGTTTTATGCATTTTTTTGAGTTGTCTAACGTTTTAAAGGGGCACTATGTAGTATTTGAGACAAAACTCAAACTTAATATTCAAAGTATAAAAGAGGTGATAATACAAATTCAGAAATATTTCTTTCCATAATTAAATAAACAAGCTATTCTCAGAGGAAAATGAGATTCCCAGAACACTGTTTGAAGCTAGAAAGGTGGCAGGGTCCGCCACATATAAACAAAGGAAAACACAGTGACACTCTTTGAATTCCTTGTTCCGTCGGTCCAAAACCAACAGCTTCAAACAGGAAAAGCCACAAATCCTCACAATTAAGAGGCTTCCACCAGGTAACGCTTGGTGTCTTTTTAGAACTACAACATTCATGACTATAAGATATAATATTAAACTAACAAACATGTAGGTCTACAATCATTGTGATCCTAGAATGACCACATTTAAAGGTTCACTATGTAGTTTAGGGGAAGACATTTTAATCAGACGATAAAATGTTATGCCCACACAAACTAAATAAACAAACTCACTCTTCATTGACCTTAAAGGACAACACAATTTCATACTGTTAGCCTTTGTTTATATGTGGCGGACCCTGCCACCTTTCTAGCGCCCAACATCGTTCTGAGGACCTCATCTTTCCTCGTAGAAGAGCTGCTTTATTCAGTTACGGGAAAAAATGGTATTACTATTCATCACTGATATTGTAAATGTTAAAATTCTGAGTTTGAATATCGGGGACTCTTTCTCCATGGTGCCCCTTTAAATATCGGCTGTGAGAATCAAAGATGTGAGTCACGGTCCTCTTCATATCGGCTAATATCCGTTCCTGGGGGCCGTTTAAGGCCACAAACCGATACCAGACCGATATCAGAGCACCTGTTCGGTTGAATCTGTAAATAATTAAGCTAACATTTCCGCAGTGTGTCTCCTCAGTGGTCCTGTGTGCTGAGTTGTGACGAGGAAAGATGGTGGCAGACAGTGTGTAAGCTGTCACTGTGGCCCCATCACACCCGTGTAAACACACAGTGTGACCCGTTCTGATGGACGCCGGCTCCCTGAAATAGGGAACTGAAACACAACACAGCTGAAACATCCCTTTTAGATAAATATAAATGATAACGTCCACATCGCCTGCAGACAGCCAGCCTGCGGCCCGGCCGGACACACCAACACTCACTCGTCTCTGTCCAGCAGCGACTCCTCGGTGATCTCACTCACAGGAGCGATGCTGTCCGTCCTGGCGTCGAAATTTCGGAAGCACGCGGATAACTTCTCGTCGAAATCGTTCACCAGGTCCTCCATGGACCTGAAGGCTCCGGTGTCCCCCGGGGAGCAGCTGCCGTCGTACAGCTCGGGGATATCCCCATCCTCGCCCGGGAGGAGCTGCGGCGCCGCTGCCGCTTCCCCCGCGGCGGACACACGGCCCTTCCGCGGCAGCAGCCTCTGGTCTGAAACCATGCTCAGCTCACCCAGAACCGGCCAGTCGTCGTCGAAATGTGCGATGGGTGCAGCCATAGCCCGGACCAGCCTAGTAGCCCCGGGTTAGCGATGGGTGTGTAGCGGGACTGGCAGGCCTCAGCATCCTCTCTGAATGCCCGCTCACTTCCCACATAGAGCGGCGCTGAGCCGGACAGAGAGGCTGCACCGCCGGCCGACTAGTGGCCGAACCGCCGAACTGGATCATTCAGGCTGGAGGGTCTAAAGCAGAGCGTCCAGAAAGCCTGGTGACAGGTTTATAACACTGTAGAAGAGTGTCATAACAATATCATTTCTCATAAGTAATTTTAAAGAAATGGAAAAACATACAGCCTTATTTATTTCATCAGCTGTTCCCATTCAAATATACATTTTCTGAGGAGGTCTGCTTTGTTTTTGCTCATTTATTGAGGGGAAGATAAATATAAATACACCTCATGCCATTATAAAGCAAAATAGTTTTTAACAGCAGCTACTCTCATGTCATGTGTGTTTGTGACATGAAACACACACACACACACACACACACACACACACACACACACACACACACACACACACACACACACACACACAGAAAGGGGGAGACAGCGCCCTCCTGTGGCTGAAACAGGAAACATGCAGCCATCGTTTCACATTTCAACGGCTCCCACCGCGTTGCTACTGGCAACAGACTCCAAACAAACACAGGAAAGCCCTGTGAACAGGAACAAGTGTGTGATATTCAGCTGCAGCAGCCTACAGGTAAGATGAGTTCACCTTTGTCGATGCTGAAGAAAACGAGACGCGCCCCCCTGCAGGACCCTCTGAGTGAGCAGGGGTAGGTCACACACACACACACACACACACACGCTGCATGGTAACACACACACAGGTGCTAAATAACTCCACTGCTCAGGGAACAGACTGTGTTAACCTGTGTTTGACCCGCAGGGGCAGACAGAAGGTGCCCTTCAGGAGGGATCTGCTAAAAGGTTTGTTGTTAGTCTGCGTTAAACACTGACAGCTCCCTGACACAGACACTTCTTACAGCAGATCAAGAGTCGAAAACAGAGGAAATGAGTGATTGAATGACAAATAAAGATGAAACGAGGCAAAGCTAAAACCTGATAATAGAAAAATCATATTGAAATAATACTAATAAAGACGATATGTCCTTCATCTCCTTTTATATAGAGATATGAGCAATAAGGTCAGTTGCAGGATAATTGCGCCAATAAACTGTGACACACAAGGGGTGTAGTCATGTACTAAAAAAACATATAAATATAAATGCACATAGACATTGAATTGTACAATATAGCTGCATGGTGTAAATATGAGGAATATACTGTATGTTTACATATTCTTTATATAAGTATAATAGTATTATATAAGTATAAGCAGGGTATAAGTATGACAAATAAAAGTTGTAACATTGCCTGTCTTCATTGTGACTGTTTTGCTAATACATATTATATTATTAGATTGTGATTGTGATTATATTGGGCAGCAAATACTTAGTATTTCCATTATGGATTCATCTGCATATTATTCATATATGAGTATGATCTCTCTTTCAATCCCCCCCTTTTTTAAATTTCACATAATTTTGTGGGTTTTGTTTTCAGAATTTCAGGCAGGATTGGCTGACAACGATGAATCCTCTGATCCTGCAGCTAACTGTGCCTCCAATTCAAAGTCAAACACCTCATTAAAGAAAGGTATAATTAGTGCAATGGTTTTTTTTTTGGTTATTTTATGTGAGTGTGAAGGATACTCTCACGTACTTCAGGTGTTCCACCGAGCGACTTTGAGCTCATGTCTGCCATGATGCAGCGGGTGACCCTGCTGGAGAAAACAGTGAGGAGCCAAGCCCGGGAGATCGAGCGCAAGGTGAACACGCAGCTCCTCCAGACGAGCAGACAACTCACCTTTCAAACATGTTAAACTCTGACTTAAATGTTCTTTTAAGGATGAGAGGATCTCAGCTTTGGAGGAAAAACGATGGCCTCTGAACGAATCAGGTAACAGGCCTGAGTGTTAATATGTTGTATATCGCTTGATAAAAGTGTTTTGATTGTGGCTTACATTTCCTGTGTTGGTTCAGAAAGCGCACATGAGCTGGGCGGCAGAGACGACCTTGAGAGAAGGTGCCAGAGACTGCAGAATCAAGTGATTGAAATGGAGGTAGGTCGATTAAATTAAACATTCATGTGTTTATATTGTGAGAGCACCGCTCCCAATTCTGCTGATCACCACACTGTCCTGCAGAGCTTTCTGAGTGACTACGGTTTGATCTGGGTGGGAGATGGCTCGGGCGGTGACTCAGCGGAAAGTGATGAGCCACAGAGCGTAGGGAGAGGCCTTCGGCAGCCAGGTAGCTTTTATCCGCTGACTTCTTTATCGTGCTCCTGCTTCTACCAAAAGGATTCCTAACGTGTTGTGTTCCCTGTGCAGACGCCTCTGCGGTCAGGAGCTTCCGTATGAACTTTGACCTGGTGGTGCAGAGGATCAGGGAGCTGAACATCCTCACAGGGGAAGGCGAGTGTTTCGTACGATCGACAGCCACGGGGGCGCAGCTGGCGAAGAAGGATCCCATTCAGCTGAGTCTCTACAGCAACGGGATCGTCATGTTTGATGGTCCCTTCCGCTCCTATCAGGAGAACAGCACCCAGGTCAGCTTAAGAAAGTTGTACAAAGCACTCCACGCTTTGTTCTGTGGTGGTTCCTAACTGTCTTGCTTTGGTTTATGCAGCGGTGCATGCAAGATCTGATGGCCGGGTATTTTCCATCCGAGCTTCAAGGAAGATTCCCAGATGGCGTCCCCTTTGAGGTTTGTCTCCTTTTGTTCTCCGAGAAGATGTGTACATTCGCGACAAAGTGCTTACTTGTCATGATACTCCGTGCAGGTTCATGACCGGAGAGAGGAGGAATTCGTCTTCAGGCCACCGTGGGATAGATTTCCCGGCGAAGGTCAGGCTGTTCGAGGCGGGAAAGGTGAGTCTGGTCTGTCCTGCAAACATTAAAAACCAGCACTCCTTACGTGGCATAGTCTTCATCATCACTCTCGTGTTTTCTTCAGGCAAGAAGATGAGCGTGGATCAGTTCGTCAACAGGTTACCAAAGGTGGTAGTAAAGGCTGGTCGTGTGATTGATATCAGGGACTCAGTGAGGGGCGCCCTGCAGGTACGGACCCCCTACAGTACAGTGCACCAACCTTCCTGTCTGTACTTCTATTGACTCACTGCAGTCGGCTCATTATCTAACAAGTACTTTCACTAGGGTTCTTCTGAAGACCAGAGCGGCGACTCCGTGATCCTGATAGACACACCGTCACTGCAGGCCATGAAGGACAGGTACTACACATTTTGTCGTCCTTTATGTTAGCCTAAGCTGACAGTTAGTTGATGTACCAGTGGTGGTCAGTCGTTACATAACATTCAGCCACTGAATGAGGCTTTCCGTCTCCCTCCTGCCACTGCACTGACGTTAAAACACCGCCATTGTTTGAATCATCTGCCCCCTCAGAATGGCTGCCAGTTTGTAGTACTAGCTAAGTTTGCTAACATTCGCTTACATTAATGTCGCCAACGCTAAGCATCCAACGATAATGTTGCTATGGCTAGCTAATGTAAATGTTGCTAATGCTAGCTAGCTAACATTAGGCCAGTACAGTGTGTTGGACAGATTCTACAGCACTGTGGAACATTTTTAAAAAAATTTTACCCAAAAAACTACCAAAACACTTGATCGCTGATGTAACTCGGATATGCTAATGGTATAATGACTCACAAACTTTGTTAGAAGATGGAACCAGCTGTCAGCATTTTTTTAAATTATTGATTCACAATCATAGGAGCATTTATGAGGAAAAGAGATACTTTTACTCTGCATGGGTGGTTGTTTAACAATGAAGACAACAACTCCCATGATCCCACACTACTTCCATCTTTTGTTTTGCTTTGACAGATGGACCCCCCCAGTGGCAGAAATAACATATAGTGCATTTAAATTGTAGACGATGAAGAGACAAAATATGTCAGGCTGAAATTACGATGCACCAATCTAAATATTTCAGTGGGATCTGAAGGAAAATGTTGCATTTTTGGTTTAGTCTCGGTGTAAGATGCTCGATACTCTGTATGATGATATAGAAATAATTATCAACCATGTAGAAGTTACAAGGAAAAGCTGGGTTTATGGGGTTAAAGGAATTACTTGATTCACAGAACACGCGACATGATGTAAAGGCTGATTAAAATGCTGATGTGACCACAGCGGTTGATCGTGGGGGGATTATCTTATGCACTGGTCTGAAAAAATAGGCCAGGTCAACACGGAGAGCCAGCAAACAAGAGCTGAGTGATGTGCACCACGAGTCAGATCTGATGCGAAGGAGTCTCAGCCTCTATTATAATAATCAACACATGAAGTGTCTTTAAATTCTCTACATTACAGACTGCAGGTGCTCAACACTGACCGGCCTGCGTCAGCCCGTGATGTTATCACACTCAAGGTGAAGTCAGAAGATGGGAATCATACTTTCATACTGAAGATGCGCCTCCTAGAAACAATCGGCCAGCTGCGACAGTATCTGGACGCACACAGGTGAGACAATGTCCTCCTGCGCTGCTAAAAAAGTCTTTCTGTCTTTTCAGCATGTGGCAACGGTTGATTGCATTTCTTGCATTACAGAGATGGTGGTCTCCCCGGCTATGACATCATCAGCGTGTACCCACAGCGCTGCTACGACGACGACTGCCAGACGCTCCAGTCATGTGGGCTGACGACTAACGCTACTCTGCTGCTGCGAATGAGGAAACATCTCCCCCATCATTCACCGACTGAAGCTTATAAAATAAACTCATAAAGTAGCTATGCACAACATGTAAGGGTTTTTTTTTAAGGCAGCCTTTCTCACAGCAGACCTTCTGACACGACGCGGTACCAAAAACATCTGTGTTACTAATAACATTTGGCTGCACAGTGAGCCAGCATGCATCATGCACCACTCATTACTATTATAAGAACTTTTGCTTTCCCTTCTGTGGCATGTGTCAGATGTCACACTGGGATATCCATAAAACCAATCCAAAACCACTGCTCTTTTATTTATTTTTTTACACCAAATGTAAAAAACTCCTCGTGATGTGGAACTGGGACCATTACTTAACACAAGGACAGGGATTGGTGGTCCACTGCACACTGAATGACTGTAACTGAAACCAGAAACAGTGTTATATGTCAAACCCTTTGTCAATCATGACAGCAGAAAGTACCTAAAACTTATTATATTATAAGAACAGATTCAAGAGTTAAATATTACTTGGGTAAAAGTGAAAATCACCCATACAAATGGTTCAAAGGAGAAGTTTTAAAGCTTCTGATGTTAAATATTTGATGGCTCTGATATTTAGCATTTTTCTGATCATCAAAATCTTTTTTTTTTTTTTACTTGATTGCCAACAAACCGTTTGAAAAAGTGCTACTTTGACTCTGATGCAGTGTGCAATCTGCAAAGTAATAAGTAGCTAGTATTATCACTTACATGTAGGAGAGTAAAGAGTACATTTTCCTCCAGAATATAGCAGAAAATTGAAATACTCAAGGAATGTATCTCAAAATTGCACTTAAGTATATTTCTTCAGTAAATGTACTTAATTACAGTGTATCACTGGTCATTGCCAATATCAGTGTGGCATTTTGACTCAGAGGATCCAAGTTATAGAAAGCTGGTACTCATGATAAGCACTGCAGTTAATTCAACAAATCCACATGAAATTTGAAATCAAAACTAAGTGCAGAAGATAATGTTGAAAATCTTTATTTCTAAAATATGCAAATACAAACAAGGACAAAAGTATGAAAATATAAACATCTTTTTCCCTTTTGCAAAAACATTTGAGATGTTAAGGCATGCGGAGCCTGACTTTCCAAAGAGAAATCTTGTGCTAATCGAGTTTTTAAAAAAGGTCCCATGAAATGAAAAATGGCTTGCGTGTGTCCCTGGGTGTGTTGCCCATAAAAAGGTCATTGTTGCATATTTTTTAATATTAAAATCCCTTTCTCTTCCTGTAAAGTGTCAAGTTTAGTTTGTTTGTTTTTTTAAAATGGCTTATTCCATCCAGTACCAATGTGATTGATGATTTCGGGGTGATCCAGCCAGCCCCTCCTCTCATCATCATCATCATCATCATCATCCTAGTCATCTGGGATCAAAACACGTCCCAATGCCACCTGCCAATCGTTGTCCCTCCTGACATTAAATCCAACATCCAAACATTTCATCTAATGTGACACACATCAAACCACAGGAGTAAGGAACTATCTTAAAGACACTTCATGGGACCTTTACACATTATGGACACATTACAGGTTGTTAGAGTCAGAAACACATTAGGGGGGACTCACTGAGTTGTCAAAGCAAACAAAGAAAATAAATAATACTGAAGATTAATACTGTCAAATGCAAGTCAGTCATATCAACCTGAATAAACAGTATACTGTGAAGTTTTCAGATTCTACAAACGTCACACAGACTGAAGAGGTTCAACTAACTTAGTTTATCTACCAGGGACAAAAAACAAAACAAAACAGTGTAGTGGGCGACCACGAGCCCAAAGTTATCTGCTACATTCAGAGTCAGGGAATGTATTGACTATCCTACTGGTTGATACACTGAGAGAAAGGTCATATTGGAAGAGTCAGCTGCAAACAGCCCTTTGTGGTTGGTCTAAAAATGAATTAGCATTGTGGTTGCAAACGTGACAGGAAGGCACATGGTTGGCGTTCAGTCTGAACGAGGCCTGCAGCAGAGAGAAGCGTTCACAGACATTCACAGGCTGCTTCGGCCGGAGTTTCTTTGGTAATAAAACTGTTGGGAGGCCTTTCGGTGCGAGAAGCTGATTTGGTTTTCAAGTCCTACACCTCACAGCAGAGTCTCATGTTACACCATTTTAAATAATGGCGTGTCAGTAACATGTTCCTTGTGAATTCAGTTAAAAGCAAAATAGTTTCAGTTGATTGTCAACCACTTCTTGAATAATTCCCCTCGAGAGGAAAATTGAGATTTAAATAAATTATATTTGTGGGACTTCTACACAAATACTTATCCACTAGAGTGGAACACAAAGTATAAGACTGTTTGGTAACGGACAGTATCATGTCATCATTAAAAAAAACAAAAAAAAAACACACTCACGCACACACATACAATGCTTAAGAGGATCAAGTATTAGAGGTAAGTTATTTTCTGTTAGCCCTTGGACTGAAATAGATGAACTCACCGGGGAGGGGGATGGGAGGGATCTGAGCTACAGGCAGGCTTGAGAATTGACGTACAGTCTGTCTGAGGAGAAGCTAAACCATTTGGGCTTTCCTCTGTCCTCATTTTAAGGAAATTAAGATTCAGTCCTCTGTCTGACATTCAGTGACTGAAAGACGAGCCCGTTTTAGATGCTTCAGAGGTGAAGTGGGGCTTAACGAGAGTTCCTTCCGTCACCTGGGTGGCGAGGTTATTGGGTGATGCAGTTTTCTCCCATGTCCTGCGCGTAACGGTCCAGTATCACATTGCGAAGCTCCTCGACATCTCGACGGAGCTGCTGAGCTTCAACCAGCTTCTTCTGTAGCACCTCTGGACTCATCCAGTTCTCTGCCTGCTCTGCCACCGGAGGGGGTGCTGGAGAAGCAAAACATGAGTCTGATACACGTCGTGCAAACAGCGTTACATTTAAAGAGAGGGACTGTTCCTAAATCTATATGGCCCAATATTTGCCACAATGCCATGAACATTTTGGTTGGCTTTGGTTTGAATTTTTTCTGTTCTTATCCAGATGTGGAAATTACTAAAAATCTACTTCCACACATCTGCACAATGCCTATGAACCTGGAAGAGGTGCCTGAGCTCTATTATCAACAAGAGAGAAGAGTAGCATTCAAGAAGTGCTTACATGTGAGGCCGAGCAGCAGGGAGAGGTTGGGGTCTTGTCCCTGCGCTCTCTGGGTCAGGATGCTGCACAGTGAGCGCAAGTCACTGAGGCAGGAAGCGATTTCTATATGAAGCCTCTGAGTGAGGCGAGCCCCTGCTGGCTGCAGAGCAGAGGAGGCCTGACTGGTGCTTTTCTCCTCCCCATCGCTCATTTGCTCCTGCAGGGTCAGATTCTGCTCCATCAGTTCCTGGTTCTGGACCGACAGCTGAAACACAGTCGTCAGCGTCAACGTTACCCAGTGTCAGGCGATTTCTAACAAGGTTTGTGAAAGGACACACGGGTGCATTTGTTTTTTTTGTTTGTTTTTTTCTCATCTCACCTCCTTCATGGCTGTGTGGAGCTCTAACACATTCTGCTCTTTCGCCAGCACCTCTTCTCTGAGAGCCTGAGAGCTGTTCTCTTCCTGAGATATCTGCTCCTCCAAAGCCTGCAGACACAAACATATAAAGACTTGCAAATGCTACGAGACTATAAAATAGGGCAGTAACCACACAAATCACTGAGACTCAGTGTGAAGAGATACACACCTGGATCTGAGAGCCAAGCTGCTCCATCATCCGGTGCTGCTTCTCAATGACCTGCAATTAAATAAAACTGAGCTTTTAAACAATCTTTCTAATTTTATCATCACGTAACACATTTCTCCTGCTTATTCTTTGGGACTGTGAGGTTGTGACCTAAGCTTGATGGGAACTGTGTGTGTAAGTGTATGTCCCTGATTGTTTACTTTGAGGAAGCATACAGCAGCAAACCAAACATGGTAAACATTACAGAGAAGAGTTGCCTCGCTCTAAAAGTAACGACAAACCAGATGAACAAATACTAGCAAGAAAATATTTAAATTGTTTCAACAGTTGACTATCTTTATCCACAAAGTCACATGTTGTTGCTTTAACTGCAATATACAGAAATAAACTTTGATAGAACACTTCTCGTTGGTTAAACTTTAACTGAACACACACGTCAACCTGACCTCACTCAGATCGACTTTTTGGAGCTGGAGTACATTTTAAACTAATTTACTGCGATATAGGTCTGTACATGCGATACATGGAGGCACAGAATGACAACTTCTAAAAATTGTGGTTTTCAGGTTAACATGTTAGGTTAATGTTACATTCAGCAATGTTTTGCCTCAGCCATACTCAATCAAAATTCCTTGTAAAATCATTGTACTTTGTGAAGGAAGGCATTACAAGTATTCAAATGACAGCCGTCACGCAAGTACTACAAGTACTCAAATGAGCTTTTAAAAGAGAAAACACGGAACAGAAAAATGCTAACAGACCTTTTTCAGTCTCTGCTGCTCCTCTCTCAGAGTGTTGTTCTCTCCTCTGAGCTTCTCAATATCTAGTGAAGGCAGTCTGGCTCCATCCTCCAGGCCTTGCTGTACCCGCTGCTGCATGCTGATGAAGACAAAAAGAAAAGAACACATTATGCAAAGTTACTTCTGAATTAATGTTCCCACTGAGAGGATGGCACATAGCTGTCAGACTGCGTTTTGTGCGTACTCAGTAATGGTGGTCAGCAGGTCTCTCTCCCTGCGTTTCTGGTCGTCCAGATGTGCATCTTTTTCCCGTAGTTGTGAGCGCGTCGTCTCCAGACAGACCTCCAACTCTTGTACTTTGTCCTGGAGCTGAGTCACCTGCTGTTCAGCCTCTAGAAGCTGATGTAAAACAAAAATCCAAATTTAATGTCAAATTTAAATCAGAGAAGACGTAGTAAGATTGGACGAAATGGTTCTTACCTGCTTGTTCTGGCCCTGGTAGTCCTCCAAGGTGGGCAGGTCAGCTAGATAGCGCTCCAGAGTCTCGATACGCTGCTGGTTCTCTCTCTTCAGCTCAGATTCCTTCTGACACTTCTTCTTTAGGTTGTTGATGTGCTTGTCTCGACTGCGGATCTGTGCAAGTGGGAAAATATGCTCAAATGTGGCAAGTAATAGGTGCGACACTTATTCACAACTCAGAAAAAAGTGAGAAAACTTGTTCAAATGTGTGACTGTTCATACAAACACCATCACACATCAGCCACAGAGGAGCTGCTTCAGCAAATTTCCTTTATCCGTCTATATGAAATTTAGTAAGTGGACTTTTGTTATCAGTCATACACAGCATGTAGGATCTGTTTATTTTAGAGAATAACAGTGATATTATCAACAGAATCTCTGCTCCTGTGGGCAGAGTAAAGAGCTTCCTGTACAGTTGTTTCCTGTAAACTGAGGCAGGAAATTTGACTGAATTTGACAGCTTCTTTTCATTACCAAGTATAGAAATTTAAATGCAGTGCTCACTCTACAAATGCCACTAAAACAGAGGCAAAGTGAACAGTTTCCACACAAATATACGAATACAGTATATCTTCATTTCATCATGCCATATTTCTTTGTTATACGCTTCAAATGCTTGCCTTCAACACTGTTTGTTAGAAAACACATTAGGAAACACCAACCCTCTCTTCCTGTTTCTTCATCTCCTCTGAGTGTCTCTCACAAGCCTCCTTCAGGCTGTCAGTCAGTCGGCGCGTCTCGGCCTCAACTGCCCCCAGCCTGCGCTCTGCCTCCGCCTTTTCAAGGGCAGCACAGTCGGTGCGCTCAGTAAACTGCGCCCTCAAGAACACGTTCTCCCTCTGAGCCTCCTGGAAAGCCACCATGTGATACCAAGATCTCAATAAAAATCCTTGCGGGTAAATAGTTTGTAAGGAGGATGACGGTATAATACAGGGGTTCTCTGTGTTGCTTTTACAAGATAGTCAGTGTTTTCACTAACCTGCAGCCGCAGCATGAACATATCCCCGTAAGAAGCTCCTCTGCCCAGGAGCGCTCCTTGGACCTGCAGCTCACTTTCCCTCAGACGCTGCTCCAGCTGGATCATATGCTGCTTTTGTCTGAATCACGACCAGGTCCAAGCATCATCGCCAACACAAGAACACCAATAAAGTCAGCAACACGGTGGATAGTACAGCAATGTAGCACAGTATGAGGTCAAGATTAATTTCCTTATTATCAGACAGTGAGACAAAGATTCCTTCCCCTCAACATAATGTGAGCAGTGAGCAGTAAAATTATGTGAGGCACTTGCCTCTCAATGATGAGCTCCTTCTCCTTCAGCAGGCTCTCACTGGCTTTGACCAGAGCGTCCCACTTGCCAGAATCTGAGTGAGTTGGCGTCGAGTACAGAGATGGGTACTGACCCACTCCAGCACTCATCAACTGTAACAAAAAGACAAAAACCATCTGACAGTCAGAGCTGCAGCATGTGGAGAGCATATGTAATGGTGCTGAGAGAAAATAAATTAAGTGCATGCTCATCTGACAGCCTTCAACTTTATCTTAGCGCAGTATACAGTGTGAAGTACAATTTATACAGATATTGACAGTAATACAAAAATAGTCACATGAAACAAAGTGCAGACAGCTTTGGAATAACCCTTAGACTTGTCAGTATTGTAAGTATGTAAGTATTCTTATATCACAGACAGCACACATCTGACAGTAGGAACTATGTCAATAACAACACGGCAGTTTCAAATGGCGATCACAAAGGAGAACTAAAACTTGATGAGGATCCAGCCATGCCAATCTCTCTCTCTTTAGAACTGAATGTAATTACACCTCAGTGACTATTTAAAGTCTTTTTTCCAACACACATTGAAGGCACTGCCAAATGTCAGCGTATCCTGGTGCCCTGAAGAAAATGTTCAGCACCATGAATGAATGGATGCTTTAACAGCCAATCACTTCCTTCCTGATATCCTGATGAGTCCAGTTAGATTTTGCATTTGACTATTCTGCCAAGTCTCAGTCTCATCTCAAGTTAAATTTTTCCAAATTGTGTAATAATACATAAGTGTATTAGTCAGCACACAGCGGATGGAAGTGGCAACAGTCACTCCAGACTGGTCAGCATCTGTCAACATTGGTGAGCTGTTGTGCAACAGCTCTTTACAGCTTGCAAGAAAGCTGCAACAAGCGTTGACCAAGCATTGGATTTTCAGCATTAAAAGCATAA
The DNA here is from genome assembly GCA_903131615.1 of Diplodus sargus. Lineage (NCBI taxonomy): Eukaryota > Metazoa > Chordata > Actinopteri > Spariformes > Sparidae > Diplodus > Diplodus sargus. Next base: position 4,230,679 of record CAEMYA010000161.1, read on the forward strand.
TAACTTTTTCATAAACCTTCCAAAAACCCTTTGAAGTTGTTGTGATTTAGACTTTGCTGATTAACTTGACATGTCCTTCTTCGAAATAGGACAGGGCGTCTGTATGGCTTCAGGCTTTATACAGTGGAGCGCTGTATTTCCAATGCTGACCTATATATGTGTCCGGACCTAAATTTCAGATGTCCACAAACAACCGACTGCCCCACATGTCTACGCCAAATTGTTTTCCTCAGAGAATACGCCTCAGCCCATTCATAACAGCTAAAACAAGATCAAGAAACTCTACTCTACTTTGTTTTGTTGTCTATATCTTTAGCGTGTTATATTCTAATGAAAATAAATGCTTACCTGCATTTGTTCCACTTGCAGGCGTAAACTCTCCAGTTGCTGCTTATGTTGCTGTTGTTGCTGCCAGCTGGACATTTCACTACATCTGTCCTGCCGTAGTGGATCGTAACCCTTGGAGCCTGCATGCTCCCTCAGCAGAGCCTGTGTCTGCAGGCTCAGAGGGTTTGCATAAACTCCAGGAGATCCAGCCGTACCAGGCTGACCGCCCCTCTGATTAGAGGTTTCTGCTGTGCCGGGAACCCCAGGCCTTGCCTCAGGCAGAACTTTATAGCTGTGCTCCATGCCTCCTCTGTAGGCCTCAGACATACAGTCTGAAGGGTCTCTAATCCCAGTAGCTTGTAATCGGAGTCTGACATCCGGGCATAACCCCCCTAGCAGCACTGACTGATTTAGCGTAGGCTCCACTGCAGGAGTGTCAAACCTCTGGCCCTCGTCCACGCGCGTGTGATCCGAAGGGAAAAGCGAGTGGTCCAGTCCATTGACGAGGCTGCGGTAGCGGCTCAGGCAGTCTGGTTTTGGCCCCACGAGATCACTTCCCACACCAGCCTGAGCATCCAAGTTGGGGGAAGATGCTGATTTGGAGAGAGAGGAAGACTTTGAGGTGGAGCCACTTGGGGTTCTGGAGCCAGACGAAGACCTGTGTCCCTCCGAGGACAGGGAGTCCTCATGGAAACATGACTGGGGCTTAGAGGCCGGGGCTCCGGCCGTGGATGGCATGACATGTGCAGTGGGTATGGGGATCTGACTGCGGATAGGCTGGAAAGGGGGGCTGCTGCTGGTGGTACTGCAGAAATCTTTAAAGAGTAGAAGAAGAACAAGTCATTAGAAATCCCATTGAACATACAGACAGACCTTGTTAAATCAGTGCAGAATATCTAGAGCAATACCGCAGGCCATTTTCTCTATTTTCAGTCAATGATGTAAAGGAGATGCAGCAGGGTTTATGGGTGGCCTACTTTGATGATGAGGTGTCACCACTGAAAGAATTAACTGGCTCAGACTGACTCAACCCAGGGAATAGGCTTATTATAGACTTAAACCAATGTGCAGAATAAAGACTTTGGATTACCTGATTAACAAAAAACAATATGTTGCAGTAAAGAACTGATAAAACCTGGGTTAGTGTAACTGACTGTACATGTAAGATAATTATTCTGTTACCGTAGAACTGCTGACTAAACAGTCTTCCTTTTTAATTAGCAGAACCCCCCGTAATCATTCCCTTAAAGGCACATAAAGATAACCACCCTCAGAGTACACTCCCAAACCACTTCATTAAATCATGCACAAACATTTTAACTGTCTTCATTTAGAAGCCTCAGAGATCACATTATGCTTAGAGGAGAACTTCAAAAACACAGCAAAGATCACCACAACCAACCATCAGAGATCTCTGCAAGCTCCAACACAAGTCACATAACTCTGATTTCTACAAACCTGAGAGACCTGCTGAAGTCTGGAAATCTGGCATTCACTCCAACGCAACAAACATGTTATTAGCTGAGGCATTTTTTTCTAAAGCTGAACTGAGCAGAGCTGAGCAGCACAACGCTTTCGATCAAAACAGTCCGTTCTCTGCATTTCTGGACAGTACCAAAATCGACTTCTGAGGCTAAGACGGACAGCGTTGCGGTAGACAGTCCCTGTCCCCAAAGTTGTATTGTCCTCCAACAGTCGAACCAGCTTGTATGAAGCTCTGAGCAAACATACAAACAGGCGTACACAGGAAAGGTTAGGGGTATTAATAGCCCACATCTCAGGTTACAGAGTGATCTGTGGGTGCCGCTTATTTAAGCACCTTGCCTCCTCCCACTAAAACACACATCACACACACATGTACATCCAAAGTCAAAGACTGAACATTCTGCTCAGTTTAACTCACAACTTCATAAAACTAGAAACTCCTCACGATCACAGACAAAAAATAATTAGTAAAAAGGCAAGACATATTGAGAAACCAACATGAATCAAGATTTTGGGAAGGTATAAATACAGATATAAAAGAAAGCCTCCAGGGTCCACCTACTCATGACCGGTTAAAACAAGTCTAAACTACTCTGCAAGAAGAACATTTGCTTCATATTTGCTCGACAGACATTCCTTTGGAGAGTATAGAACATAATGAGAATTACCTGTAGCTGTAAAACACCAGGCCTCTTACAACGAAAAGAATGTTCCTTACTTATTCTCAAAAAAAAAAAAAAAGTGCATCTACAACTGGTCATTATTGTGGCTAAATTTGGGGCTAATTGTCATGTGGCTAGGCATGGCTGTCAGTTTAAATGCGGGGACAAAGCTCTACCAGTAGTGTGCTCAACAGCTGTACCAAACAAGTCCTGCCTGTAAAAAGAAGCTACATTCAGTAATAAACCCATGCAAAAAGACAACAGCTTTAAGTATGCATAGACTACATAAACATGTAAAAGGGTTGACAAAAAAAATGTGCAAACTGAACGTAAGATGTAAAAAGGAGCTGGGTCACCATGCGCTTGAAGGCAACTTCAATCATCCTAGTAATGTTGTCCTACAGGTCCTCAAGGATTGTGAGAGAACACTAAACACCTCAAGACATGTCTTACTGTTCATTCGGAAGGTGCAGGAGATATGCATCTACTCATATTACTAATTGTTCTCTACACCTTCCCTTTCAGCGTTAGTGATGTTTATCTGGATACTGGACAGGTGACGGGAGGTGTGCAGAGGTCTTTACATCACCATGGGGATCAGGGAAGTTCTAAAAACACACAGCAGTTTATGAGGGAGTGAGCTCAGAACAACATCATTATAGAAATGTATCAAATTGAATCATACACCTTGGCCACTAGTCAGCTATTCAGAGCGATTACGGGAGCTATTGTTTAGACATGATGTGTAAAAAAAGAGCTACAACTAAGGGTTTTTTGTTTCATTTATCTATTAATATACCATCAATATTCAAAGTTAATTGTTTAGTGTAATAAATGTCAAACAATTATGAAAATGCTCCTCACAATTCCTAGCACCCAAAGTGGCGCCTTCAGATTGCCTCTTTTGTCCAATCAACATTACAAAACCCAAAGACTCTTCATTGCTCTCATGAATGACAGAACAGCAGCACATCCTCACATCAAAGCAGTCAAACCATCAACATGTTTGCTTAAAAAAAAAAAAAAAAAAAATTATTTTATCAGAATAAATAGCAACTAGTTTTCTTTAAATCGACTGATCGCGGCAGCTCTAGTGTTAAACGCATTCTTAGGACGACCTCTGGAAGGCAAACACACACCACTGGAACTAGATGCGAGGAGAAAAACACTGTTGACCTGTTTGAAGTCATAGTCAATAGTCAGCCCATGAATAACAGGCAGCCCTGCCATGAGTGCCAGCTTTGTGAAGTTCAAACCCCACAGTGTTTATACACTTCTAATAATTTTCCAGTGTATTATTTTGTAGTGTTTCCTGTTACACATGGGACCAGCCGCCCCCAGTGGGCCAGCCTTTACATGGAACCTTTCTGATACTGCATGTTTGCTATTCTTTCCACTCAGTCCATTTGCAAATATAACACATACACACACCCCATCTCTGGTGAGATTTCAAATTTTCTCCTGTGAGATATTCCCATCTAAAAATCAAACCAGTATTAAACAAAAAACTCTTTGAAAGTGACATTTCTCTCCACAGGCAGTCCAGTCCTGGCATCCCAACACCCCGTCCTCCTGATCAACCCACAACACCAAAGTAGTGCAGCAGGGCCTTGGGGCCTTTTAGGATGGGACTTTAATCTACCTCTGCAAATCTCCCGAGCATCCTCAGTGGATCATGAACATTTTTCTCACTCTATAAATAGCGTAAGAAACAGCAAGAGAAATGTGAAGACATGGCCTGGCATGACTGTTCTCTACATTCAAATCAGCTTCAACACCAATTTAAAAGTACATTAGTTTACTAATTAACAAGCACATTTTAGAATACAAACATCCCATAAAAGCTGACAATAATAAAGACAACAGTCACCACTAAGGAATCTAACTCTAGAGTGCAAACTGGAGCTCCATTGCTGACAGACAGACTTCATAACAACGTTACATAACACGTGCTACAGGCAGGGAAGGAACAAGCAAAAGTCATCACCTTCTGTACTGTCAGATGCTGAGGTGCCAAGACCAGTGTCCCCACTATCCGATGTTCCAGGCCGGCGGCCAAAGCGGCTTTGGAACTTCTCCGACACAGCTGGTGTCTGCCACTCCATGTCAGCAAACCGAGCTAATGTGTATTTGTGAAACGGGACAATGGCAACAGAGAAGTACATCAACACAAGATGAACTGACGTGGAGATTGTGCCTTTTGACAGCAGAGTGTCAACTTACCCGCTGGTTTGGAGTCAATATATCTGTGTGAGGTTGTCATTCCATACAAGACAATGTCACCTGATTGAAACAAAGAAAAAGCACATTATTCATATTGCACAGATACACCGAAAAGATATTTCAAATCTTTGTTTGGTTTTTGAATCACAGGATCAACTTCACACTTAAGATGAAGTCCAACATAGTCCAAGGGTTTGGTTAACTGGGAAAACAGTGGAAGATGCTGGCAAGTGGGTTTTAGTGATGTACCAGGGACTGAGATCTGAACAAAAGCTCCTTTCTTGCACACTGTATTTCATGAACTGCACGTCCACGGCCTCGGACTCAGCAGCTGCTCCCTCTTGACTGACACGCTCACCTATCAAACTCATCTGCCCCTCAACATGCCTGAAACAACCTCGACATATCTTTCTGGGTAGCAACGAAAATAACAACATGAGCACATGTCTCTGCGTTACATAACCGGTTACACAAACATTTCTATCCCTAAAAAGAGGTTACAGGAAGTAGTGCGTTACATTATTTGTGGCAGAGGGATTACTGATGGATACACGGAGTCCGAGATGCAGCCTGGTTGCTACAAACTAATCCCCCACACCAGCTAATTCATAAAGGAAACGACTCGCTAACGGTTACACGGTCAAGACAAGCCATTAGCTAAACGTGACTAATCGCTAAATTGGATTTGTTAAAATTACACCATGCTAGCTCAATGCGACAGCCATCTCTACCACGATCTGGGCTGTTTTAAAAACAAATGCTTGAAGGTTTCCTCGCCATAACGTTAAATACTGTTATACTACGATGCGCTGCACCGTTAACCATTTTAGCTAATCCATCAAATCCGTTTCCGTCTAACAAGCTAGCTAACGGCTAACACAACGCTGGCGTTCGCTTAGCTACTTGAGTTCACAATAACGTTACAAAAATCTGTGAGCTTTCGTGATAACATTATTTTAGCTCAGCTTGTTGTCGGTGCGGACAAAAAAGGTCACTTTACCTTTCACACAGAAACAGAAAGTAGAAAGAAATCTCGGTTTGAGGATGGCAACCGAAGCCGAATCTGAACCATCCGCTGCTGCTGCTGCTGTTGTTCCGCTAGCCAACTGAACAGATTCCCTCTGATGGCAGGCAACCCGTCAAGGCACAATAGCCGCTTGTTTAACGCCACAGCGCCGCCCGTTGAACAGCAACGCTTCGTGTTTTCTGAGAAAACGTTTGAGGGTTTCCTGTCTGAAACCAGCAAGCGTAGGCAGTGGTTACATTTGCAGACTACAGCCAGCAAAACAGGAGCGACGATTTCAAGACTCTTTCTTTAATGTTACCGTCAATGCAACAACAAAAATGTCAGGGCTCATTCTGCCATATGACAAAAACGTCTACGGTCACCCAAAACGAACGAACCCGACCAAGATGCGTTGAGATGCATAGAACAACCCAGAAAAAGAGGCTTTCTCGAGGGTTCAAAAGTGTAAAAACGTATTAAACGGGTTTAAAAACATACTTGGTCAGACTAAAAACTATTCATTAATCATTGAGGTAAATATTATACGGTATAATGCAAAAAATGGTTGTCACTTTTGTCGCAGGTGGCGCACAACCAGCAATAAACACATTACATTAAAAAAAAGACCCCCGATTGCCATCAGCTGTACTACATTGAGAAATGTATTCTACTGATTCTATTTGCATGATTGAGACACTTCTCCTTTTTAGTTTGAACGCTTGGGATGACATAGAAGTGAAAATACCACAACTGCTGACACGAGTTGGTTTTAGGAAGTTGAGACATTGATGATAACATGTGTGACACCTAACCTGTAGCAGACTGACACATAGGGTGCAAGTCAGGTTTTTTTTATTCTGAACCACTATCATCACAAACTTGCATATGTTTTCTTTATCTTGGTACGTGCTGTGCATTCCTTTTCTCAGTACAACAATGAGTAACCCACAATAACTGACTAAAGATGTGTTCTCGTTAAAACATCTGTGATTAAAAAAAGAAAAGATAATGCCTTTTCTGTCATAAGCAGCATGCATTTCTATATTGCTGAATATCTCATTACAAATAAGGGACACATAAAGTGTAAAACTTCACTGAAAATATTTTATTGATCTGAGAGAACAGGGGTTTGGCCCTTGACAGTAGTGAACATAGCAAAGTGGAAAAGACAGGATGTAATGGAAAAGTAAGGGTCATGAAATCCTGTTTCGTGTGCAGAACACAGCCGCAATTCTATTTCATCACCAGTGTATCTTGTTAAAATGTAAATACATGTGAATACAGCCTCCAAGTAAGAGACAGTTTCTTTGATTCCCCCACCACTGGTTAAACAAATAGAAAAATAAAGATGTATTAATGCTTGTTGCCCCCAACAGTCTCATTAGATGACTTCCACCTGTTCTTATAATTCATCATATCCTCTGCCAAACCATTTACATTTCTCCATCAGTGCAACACATACATTCGGATGTAACCCAGTACTGTGTTTTGATATGATTAGCCCATTCACATTCATTATATCTTTACATCCACAAACTGCAATTGAAATGTGGTCAGACCAGACCAATGATCTACATCTCTAGTTTATCTGGCTGCTTACCATAGACCATTTGTTCTTCCTCATTCTCACTACTGTCATCAGCACTACTCAGAACTAGTGAGGTATATTGAGATATTTCAGTGTTTCACTCGATTGTTCATTCTGTGACATATCTGAATTTTTATTTTGTGTTTTGTGAATAGTTTTGGTCACAACAGAATAATATGCCACATTTCATTTGACTTGTATTGCATATCTATGCACATACATGTAGGCATCCATATCCCACAATCCTACACACATTTTGAGTAGTGTAATCTACAGTAAACTGACTACTCCTAACACTGTTTGGGTATGTTTTACACGTGTCATAAAATATATCTTTAAATGAGAGAGGGAGATTATAACTTATTATCACATCAGGCCTTTTGTTTGCTTCTTGTGCTTTAATGTGAAAGGTTTGCTAATGCTAGCTGTAACTTGTAGGGGAGAGTGCTTTTATTCTGAAACGAACAGGGGCGGAAGTGTTTGCTCTGTTTTAGCTGGCGGAACAAAGTTGCGTGATACGCTCAGTGGGAGGAGGTTTGTGTTCAAGTCAGAGAAGGTATTAGCGTGAACCCTGTCAACAAACTCACACACAGTGTGATTCATCACGTCTATTAAATGGACATTTCTTGACAGAAGCCCCTTTAGTTCAAGAAAAGCGGTGAGAATTATTTTGCAGTCACAGATTGCAATTAAAACGTTGCAAATGTTAGCGTTACATGATGAGGACGTTTTGTTTAGCTAGCAAGGTAACGCAAATACGCTAACGCCAGCTACTTGGTAAACGACAGGTCCCTTTAAAGGCCTGATGCATAGGTGGCTAACGGTTTTGGCTGGCTAACAGCGACTTAACGCTAAATTAATTGTCATTGTCTGCGAAATGATCAGCTGATTATGATACTGAGCCGCCTGCATAGCTAGCATTAGCTAGTTAGCTAAGTTGTTGGCGTTCGTTGACGGGAGCAAACCCACTGTGTTGGCACTGGTGTAAACAAAGTCTGTAGACCAGCTTACGTTATATGACAAGCTTGTGTTTCAGCTGTTTTTTGAAGAACTCACAAGAAGTGAATAATCCAAGTACCTGCTGACCACTTTGTCTTTGCTCTTACTTTATAAATATCATTGAGCCAACGTCAGATCACTGCCTTGTGTTCCTCCCGTGTGATCCACAACAATAACCTAATGGTTTCTACTTCTCTACAGCTGTTTCTCGAGAAAAACAGAGTAAATGTCATCTGAGCTCTGACACCTGGAACCCTAATTTATGTTTTGTGGTGAGGCCATGACTACTGTCAACATCACCAGAGACATCCTGCACAGGCAGATCAGAGTGAGTAAACAATTGTCAGAGCATCCTAGAAGCCCAGTCTAGCAGTGAACAGACAATGTGTTTATCAAACACAGAAATGATTTTGGTGGGGATAATCCAAACAGATCGCCCACAACTGAAATGACTGATTACAGTTTTGTAATAATTCTTTCTTGTGTGCAACACTGTGATGGAGACTTTGATTCTCGTCCTCAGGACAAGAGAGCATCAGGCTTTCAAAGAGCCTATCATGTGACTGACCCCTTCATCAAGAGACTTGGACTGGAGGCTGAGCTCCAGGTCAGTGGCAGCAACTGTGTGTGTGTGTGTGTGTGTGTGTGTGTGTGTGCGCGTGCGCGCATGTAGAGGGAACACGTTGTGAAAAGATAATATTTTTATGTGTTGTTATGTCTTCTTCTTCTCACAGTTTATACTGTTTGTCTCAACAGGGCCACACCGGCTGTGTGAACTGTCTGGAATGGAATGAACGAGGAGAGTAAGTGTTAAAAACCTTAACATTTCTCCTTTTGTACAATTGTCTCTGACCTGGGATCAGTATTATGTTTATATCCAAATGTCACTGCTGCAACAAAAAATGATGCATGTCGCTACTCTGCCATTGGATTTGTATGCCTCCAGTGGCTCTTTCATAGGCAGGTAACTATTTGTCTCACCCTTGACACCTTGGGTGCTCATGGAGGAGTTGATCTAAATCGCCAAAAATAAATAAGTTCAATTAGAAGATGACAAATCCAAGGCAATGGATTCAGTTTGTTACAATTCCTGGTTTATAAATTCTAATTTCTAATCCCAAGGTCTGGAGTCAATAGCTGTAATTTATCCTATAAATGAATAGCATATGTACACGGTGAGTCCGTTATTATTCACCCTGCTATGTTCCAGAGTGTGAGATTTAAAGTGGCTTTGGCAGTAAAGATGATGCTTGCAACTGTTGCCTGACCCAGTGGTCGCATTTGTTTTCAGTTTACTGGCCTCAGGCTCAGATGATCAACATGCCGTCATCTGGGATCCATTCAAGCACAAGAAGCTTACAACTATGCACACAGGTCATGCTGCAAATATATTCTCTGTAAAGGTAAGCCGGACTGTAGGATGACTGTGTTGTGTGGTGGAAGGGAAAGTGGGCTCAAATCTTTTTACAGTGGCTTTATTCACATGCACGTTGATAGCTTGGTCCTAATGTGATTAAGGCAGTGATGTGAGTAAGGTGCAGCACAATCAGTTGTTGTGTTATTTCATTATGCTCACTAACTTGGTAAGATAGTGCCAGAACTCCATTTTAGTGTCATCGAAGGGTATTTTAGTCACAACTTTTGTCATAGTGTCGCAACAGTAACACAGGTTGTCACATGCCAAAAATTCTCAGCTGGCAAGACACTTTCTCTGCCTCACCCGACCCTTTCTCTAGCCATCAGCAAATACTCTGTGATAGAAATACACTTCCCGTACATTAGATGGCACTGTTGGCTATTTATTGAGTGGCATGTTGTTTATTTGAAAACCGTCTTTGTAAAGCCTTTAACTATGATCTGTGGAACAGAAGTGTCATTAGCAATGGATTGGCTATATATGTTCTCTATGTAAACACCTTAGTGTTGTGTCTGTATTTATCGCTTGTGTTTTTGTCTTTGCACACAGTTCCTCCCTCACTCCGGGGACAGGATATTGGTAACGGGCGCAGCCGACACGAAGGTCCATGTGCACGACCTGACGGTGAAGGAAACCATCCATATGTTTTCAGATCATACCAACAGGGTCAAACGCATCGCAACGGCACCCATGTGGCCCAACACCTTCTGGAGTGCTGCTGAGGATGGCATCATCAGGTAAGAGCCCAGGGATCACCCAGAAAGCTGTCCCATGCCTGACTTTGCCGGAGGTAACGTGTTCACTCTCTCCTCGTCCACTGCAGACAGTATGACTTGAGGGAGAGCAGCAAACGCTCCGAGGTGCTGATTGACCTGACAGAGTTCTGTGGTCAGCTGGTAGAGGCCAAGTGTTTAGCTGTCAACCCACGGGACAACAACTACCTGGCAGTGGGAGCCAACGGGCCTTTTGTTCGCCTTTATGACATCAGGATGATTCACAACTACAGGTCGGTTAAGTTTGTTTTCTTGTTTTTTTTTTTTCTGTCAGTCTTTGATGATCAAGGCTCAACAGCCACTGAAACGTTGTTCTTTCCCCATTCCAGGTTTTGACATAAACATGCTCAGCTAAGTTCCAGTAATGTTTTTCTTGACTTACACAGGAAGTCTGTGAGTCAGGGCACATCAGCAGCTGTGCACTCATTCTGTGACAGGCAGAAACCCATCCCAGACGGAGCCGGGCAGTATTATGTTGCAGGTGAATTTTTGTCGGGTATCAAAATCATTAAATGGGCACATCTTCCATTGAAAATTATAGACTGTGAATGATGCGGATGAATAAAATCCACTTTTCTTGGAATGTTACAGGTCACCTGCCAGTTAAACTCCCAGACTACAATAACCGCCTGAGAGTCCTGGTGGCCACCTATGTCACCTTCAGTCCAGATGGTACTGAGCTACTCGTCAACATGGGCGGAGAACAGGTAAAACATTTCAGAGCAGACGAGGACTGGCAGGTGGAGTTGTTCATTTTTGTTTTCACATTTAAACATTTGCTTTTTGTGTATTCGCACCGTCCTTCCAGGTCTACCTGTTTGACCTGACATTTAAACAGAGGCCGTACACCTTCTTGCTTCCAAAAAAGTGCCAGACATCAACAGGTAGGTCTGTGCCATTTAAGAGAAGTGACAAAGTACCGCATCTGTGTGTGTTGTTGGTTTTAAAACGTAGGTTTTTTTCAGGAGAGGTACAGAATGGAAAGACAACTAATGGTGTCGCCAATGGAATTCACTTGCCAACCAGCCATATCCGCTTTGCCGGAAGCAAGCTCCGCTCTAGGTAATTGCTTTTTCACCTGTGATTTGTTTTTTAGATACAGAATGACTGGTAAAAAGTTTGAGCATGAACACACTTGAGTTCACAACTCCCATTCCATCCCGTCTGACAAACGTCACACAAGTATCTGTTGCCATCAGACGACAGCAGCTGCTTTTCTCAGGACACTCATTTTTCCACACACCACCACAAAAACATATTCCTTTTTATAACTTAATCATATCATATTGTACATCATTTTGTTCGATTAATAAAATGATCTTGATTCATATTTCTCCTGCTCTCCGTTTCAGTTCTGCGGAGCTCCCCCCTCACTTGGAGAAGATAAAACAACAAGCTAACGATGCATTTGCACGGCAACAGTGGACGCAGGCGATCCAGCTGTACAGTTTAGGCATCCACCAAGCCAGCTCCAACGCCATGCTGTACGGGAACCGTGCTGCGGCCTACATGAAGCGCAAATGGTACGCATCGTGGTGTCACTGCAGGAAGACGATTCGTCGTCGTCTCCTCAAGGCTCTAAAGCCTTTGTTCACATGTGATTTACAGGGATGGCGACCATTACGACGCCCTCAGGGACTGTCTGAAGGCTCTTACGCTGAACCCCGCTCATCTGAAGGCTCACTTCCGACTGGCACGGTGCCTGTTTGAGCTCAAGTACGTGGCTGAAGCTCTGGAGTGCTTGGATGATTTCAAAGGAAAGTTTCCGGAGCAGGCGCACAGCAGTGCCTGTGATGCCTTGGATAAAGACATCAAGGCCGCTCTCTTCACGAAGACAGAATCAGGTATTTTTGTAATGGCATTTTGATTGTGAATTTGATGTTTAATCTGTCGGGGCAGGGGCAACACAAGACTGGGAGAGTTTTTGAATGCTCAAAAATCACCTGTTTGGAGCATTCCACAGGTAAACAGGCTCATTGGCAACAGGCGACAGAATCATGATTGGTTGTGAAAGAGTAATACGTATAATCGTTTTCTCTTCACCAGCGGACGATAAGAAGGCCAACAGCTCAATTCGGTTCCACTCATTCAGTCGGAAGGAGTCCATCCCTGAGGACGAGCTGGTGCTGAGAGAGCGCAGCTTTGACTACAAGCACAGATACTGTGGTCACTGCAACACCACCACCGATATCAAGGAGGCCAACTTCTTCGGAAGGTCAGTCCCCACCAGTCTGATGATGCCTCACGATGCAGCCATGAGCTCTGTTGCTTGAGAGAGACTGTCACGTCTGTAGTGGAGAATAAGTAGGGCAGAAGCCATCAGTGGAAAAATAGCTTTCATTCATAAATGTATGCTCTGAGAACTAGGTCATTGTGCAAAAGTTAACAATTACAGTTTAAGACCTGACATTTCAGTGCAGCCACATATTTGATTATGTTTGCCAAAAAAGGTGATTATTTACAATCTAAAACATCGCAGATCTGTGGTCACCTTTGTTTTTGTTGTTCAAACGTGAGATTGTAAAAAATGCACGTGTCACATTGAGCTTGGAAAAAGCCGGTATGGTGGTAAAGTGAAAAAGTGCTTTGTGAAGGAATCGGTGGCACAACGTTGTGATTCCATGTATATCTGACATGTCTCATGAACACGGCTGGTCGGGCACGTCTGAATGGTTTCCTTTCTCTATCCAGCAAAGGCCAGTACATCGTCAGCGGCTCAGACGACGGCTCCTTCTTTATCTGGGAAAAGGAGACAACGAATCTTGTGAGGATCCTGCAGGGAGACGAGTCCATAGTCAACTGCCTGCAGCCCCATCCCAGCTACTGCTTCCTGGCCACCAGCGGTATTGACCCTGTGGTTCGATTATGGAGCCCTAGAGCAGAGGTAAACAACCGCAGTGTTTTAGAATGTATCGATAATGTCTGCTCCGTTTATTTGATGCATCTCTGTGTGTGATGACCGCCACATATGTACCTTGTGCAAACGACACGTGATGTGGAAAAAGAAGCGTATTTGTTTGTGATGTCAAAAATGTTGAAAAACCCAATCCAAACATGATTTACCACTACACCTGCTTCTGTGTCCCTTTCTCCTTCCCTTTGCTTTCTCACGGCGCAGACGGAGTGTGAGAACGGGCGAGTGGTGGAGGACATGGACGGTGCTGCTCAGGCGAACCAGCGGCGCATGAACGCTGACCCGCTGGAGGTAATGCTGCTCAACATGGGCTATCGCATCACAGGCCTGCGTGGCGTCGGCCCCGATGGCTCGGATGACGAAGACAGCTCAGAGGGACAAGTTCAGTGTCGGCCAAGCTAAACAAACTGTCGGCCATTCTACAGAATGGATATAGGAAGCAGATCACTCTCCCAGCTCCTGTTTGTATCTTAATTTACCGCCCTTCCCCCCTCTATCTGACAGAAACATTGAAAGAATGTCATGTCACATCTCTGCACTATGCATCGCCCTCCCCTGTCCAAAGAGAGGACTGGTGGAGACTACATTTGGGGAGAGGAATTCATGCAGGGTGGAGAAGACACCCATCTCGCCCCTTCAAAGCACCGACAGCACCTCAGCCTCTCCCTCCACTCCTGTGACGGCGGGGCGGGGGGGGACACCCTTTGAGGAGAGAGCACCTTCCACTTCACTCCCCAGTTTCTCACGAAGAAGGAGGAGTTCAGCACTTATCCCTCCTCAGGTTTATGTTGGAGAGACACACAACACGTAGACGGAGAGTCCTGCGGTCAGGCGACCTATTTTCAGGTCAGAGTGAGCCACACAGTCGCAGTTTCCTCCGCGGAGGATCGGATCAGAGGCCAGAAGACAGTGCTCCGTTGCATCTCTGGTCTGCGCTACAGTCCGAGCTGAGAGTCTTAGTGCTCGCTCATCTCAGAAAAAGGCTGCACACCCAAGTCATCGATTCTGAGTTAGACCTGATCATATTTTCAGTTGGAGTTTTGGTCACAGGAAGCCTAGAATTAATTGTCACTCGCCAAGTTGTGAAAGTTGCACGCGTTGCTCCAATGAAATGTATTTATGAGCTTTGTTTAGTTTATAACTATTGGAAGAAAAAACAAAACAACAACAACGTGGTTTCTTCTGCCAAAGGTTGTCATCGACCATTTTAATGGCCAAGGATTAATGTTTGTTTTCTTTGTTTCATTGAAACATAATTTTGGCATACTGTGCTCCTTTTAGTTAAGAGGTTTTACTACAATAGATTGTTGACAAGATCAACAAACAAAAAAAAATATTTGTAAAAAAAAAAGGAAAAAAAAAAAGAAAACACTTTCTAATACAGCTTTTTGTTTGAAATCAAGTCCCATTGATTGCAAATGTTTGGCGTGAGATGTCAGTGTGAAGCTTCTGTTGGGTATAAGTGGGACACAGATGCTAATTTGTGGTATATGGCAACTGATGTGCTAAATATTTGGCAGCGATGGGATTCCTGCCTAATAGCTGCATGGCTCCATCACCTGCTGCAGTCAGGTGTTCAGCCCTGCTGGCGTAAGGCTTTTTTTTGACCATAGTTGTGAGCAGATAAAGGACACGGAGCCATCCTATCCGTTAGCTCAGAGAACGGCTCGCTGGCTCTTTTCTTTGCCCCCAAACATGGTAAATGTTAAGGAATGGGTCCTCAACAACATGCAACACTAGGCTTCCACATGTTTTACTTTGTTCATGAATTTGAATTACACTGTTTTTCTTTGAGGAATCCTACGATAACATTTGTTGCCTACAAAGCGAAGAATAAAATTATTGAACACCTTCTTGTCTTTTTGCTTTTTCTTCTTTAAACCGGCGATGCATTTATTTGTCCTTTTGAGTGTAACACTCACACGACAGATACAGCAGTACTGACACAGGCAGGGGAGATACGCTGTAGGTGAGGCTACGGTATGAGCTTTACAATGCTCGTTCGTCAGTGTCTGCTTTTCTCCATGTTTTTGCTGACTGCTAAGCAACCGGTACGAGAACAGTACATCACAAGCATGAGCGGTCGGGGGAGCGTCTCATGCCCCATATACTGCACAGTAATGAGGTGACCCAGCTTTAGGAGTAGTGGAGGGTACAATGATGAAGCTCCTCGCTGACTGAGACTGTGAGTTTAGCTGCCAAATAGGGCAGACGTGATACAGTTCCCTTGCCTGAAAAACTGGCTTGATTGACAGATGGATACATTTCCGCCATGACAACTTTGATTTTTTTTTTTTTTTAAAGAACACATGTATTGAGGATTGAACTTGTCAAAATCAGATTTTTTATTTTTTTTTAATGCCATCAAATTCACAAAATTATAAAATTAAGAATATGTGTTTGGTTTGAATAATTTATAAAATGTGCTACTAATTTATGTCTGTATTGATGGACCTCTGTGTGAATTAAACTATTGATTTACATACAGAAAAAAAATACAGAAAATGTACGATTAATACATTGAAATTAAATGGGAATGTAAAAAAAATGTACCGTCGAATAAATACTGAGGCAAATTAAAGCAGAAACATCTGTATATGTCACATTTTATTATTAACCAATGCCTTCATTTATTTTTGGCTCATGTATTGACATTATGGCAGGTTCAGTCCTCCATACTCTTGACCACTTTGAACATTATAAAACAGCCTTTTACACTGAAACAAGACCAAATACACCCATTCTTCGAAGTAGGAATGCTCGGAAATCATTATAAATCATTAACAAATTGACTTGTTAATGACTGTAACCCTGCGTTATTTACAAAGTCCTTAGATTTAATCACGATAAAAATAAAAACACCGAACAGATGGACGGTGTTGCGTTCAGGGCCCGACGGTTGGAGGCGACTGCGCGCTTCCGCTTCTACTCCGCCGCCTCGCGCCGCCTCTGCGTCACTGTCAGCGCCTGTCACTCCGGGCAGTGATGGCGGAGGTGGACGAGACCGACGTGATGATGAGTTACCACGGCGACTTCCTAAAAAGCGACCGAAAAAGCAGCCGCTATCCCTATTGCATTGTCTGGACACCTATTCCTCTTTTATCGTAAGACGCTAACATGTTGTCTCTGTCCTGCTAGCTTAGCGCGTAACGTAGCGTGGAACGTTAACAGATGGACGTTAGCTACTGGTTACATCTCTGTTATATTAATAAAAACTGCACTAATTGCACTTTAAGATGTCCACTCACTTTAAAACGGACAATAAATGACTCATGTATGGATGTATTGTGTCTTGTGGGTGCATCCTGCAGGTGGGTGCTCCCCTTCATTGGTCACATGGGTATCTGCACCTCATCTGGGATCATCAGAGATTTTGCAGGATCATACTTTGTCTCGGTGAGTAAAAAAAAATTAAATAAAATAAGAAGCTTTAAACTATTACAACAATCTATCCGTGTATTTATGAGCTACAATAAGCGATTTCACATCATGCAGCACTTCACTTCAGTGGCTCAGCAGTGACATGGGGATTAAAAAGGCGAGCCTGCCGTCTGTGATGTCATGCTGACGTGCTGCTGAATTATTAATGATGTATTGTTTTTATTGATTCATGAGTGATGAAGTCTGAATCACATTGACCAAAAGCACAAGATCAGTAGAACGATTTAGAAATTGTTTTTCAATTCTGACGCTTTTTTTTCCTAGGAGGACAATATGGGCTTTGGTCGGCCAACAAAGTAAGTTTATTGATCAAAATATTGTATTTTATAGGTGTATTTCAGCTGGGGGGGCAGCAGTTTTAAGATGTGTCGTGGTATGAAAACTGAACGTTATCTTCTCATGTAATGTAGCTACATTACCTAAATATGTTATTGAATTATACTGTATTGGTGTCATTAAAATATATATTACTAGTTTATATCAGGTTTCACGTCTGTGAGGACATCTTATTTTGTGAAATTATAAAAAAACGTTTGTTCAACCAGAATTTGAGAAATTCTTATCAGAAGTGAAAGATGACTTCACTGACTGATTTTCTTTCAATGCCTGAACAAACTAAATAAACAAACGCTCCTCACTTCCATGACTGAATAAACAAACTGAACTCAAAGGACAGCCCAATTTCATACAGTTTTACTTTGTTTGTATTTGTATGCCGTGGCCGTACCATGAAAATGTCACACGCTTGCAACCCCAATTTCCACACGTGGGTCACAAATAATCACTGATTCGAATTATAATAAACTAATATTGCAGGTATTGGAAGCTTGACGTGGACAAAGTGTGCGGTAACGGTCCTGCCACGTGGGACAAAGCAGTGCAGGACGCATCTGAGGAATACAAATGTAGACCGGTAAGACAAAATTCTGATTTTTGAATATATACATTTCAACATCACTGTTCAAATAGTAACGTCTTCTGTTTCGGTTTTGTTGAAGCACAATCTGTGCTTAGATAACTGTCATTCCCACGTGGCGATGGCCCTAAACCTCATGCACTACGACAATTGCACGTCTTGGAACATGGTGAACCTGTGTGTGCTGTCTCTCATTCATGGAAAACATGTGAGGTAAGTGTTTTGGACCCAGTCTTACATTTGTGTTGCCGTTAGGAAACAGAGTCCTGCCTCAGCTCGAAGTTCACATCTTGTTCTTTATTTAGCTAGAATGTGTTTCTTGAAATCTGTCTCTGATGGGTATTTTCCACTATGTTGGGCAGTGATATTTAAACACATTATTATTTGTCATGTTTCTCTATTTTTCCCTAATCTCAATTTATGTGTGTCTTTGTGTTGCTGTAACACCCGAATGTCTCCTCTGTGGATTATTGAAAGATTATATAATCATCTCTTATTTATCCAATATAGAACAACAATTACTTATCGAATATTTAACAGATGTAGCTCTCATTGTCTTACAATTACATGACAATCATTTGGCAGATGCTTTCAGGGTTAAGTGTCCTGGTCAAGGTCCAACCAAGGACTAACTAAACCTTAATGGTTGAGTCTACAATATGATTGCAGCAAGTCCCAGGCAAGCCAGCAAAACCCCATGGCAGTGAATGCAGCACTTCCTCGTTTCTCATGGATATGGATAAAGAAAGTCTGATTTCATTTAATGGCCCAACTGTACAGATTACAAAAAGACCTTAAACCTCTTTACAATCTGTACATTATGCCCTCTACACAACAACAGGTACCGTCCATGCTTGGACTCCTGATTCGTATCAAGAAAAACTCTGATATAATAATTTACCAGAAAATGGGGGGGAAAAAAGATTCAACACAGACGGGATTCTTCTTCCACAATACTGTACCAAACACGCCTGAAGCATCTTCATCACAAACATGTACGCAGTCTTTTAAATTGCTCTGCTGCCGGACGCTCGTGAGCATTAGGAGACATATGGCACAGAGAACCCCCCTCATTATTCTCCGCTGACCCACATAGGGAGCTCTGTCGTCACAGTTTGTGCTGCCTCTGCAAATACACTCCTACAGCGCAGAGGAGGGGAGTCGTGTAATTCATCACTGACAGCAGCGCTCCCCCTCTGTGTCACCGCTGAAGGTCACCTCCTCTGTGGGGCTCCCTGTGCCGGCTGGGTGGAAAGGACAGTAGGACGCCGGCTGGGGTGCATTCACAGAAGTGGAGGGAGGGAGCTGTGGGCCCGTGGGAGTACAGAGATTGGACAGTGTGATACTTCCACACTCCTTACATGTCCTTGCCTGTCCAGGAATATTTGAAGAGAAGTCGTTTTGCCCTCCCTGTGAATACACAAGTGTGGATGATTACTGTAACACGCATTTCCCTCTTTGTGTCCTTCAGCTGGGCAGCGTTCCTCAAGACCTGGCTCCCCTTCTTCATGCTCTGCGGAGTCCTCGCCACCTTCATCCTCACCTTCAACCTACAGTAGTGGAGCAGGCAGCCCACTGGGATGACTCATAGACATTGGTTGTACTTTGTAACTGGCTTTTTAATGACGTGTTTTGGCAGGACATTTTAAAGTGAAGGACTTCATCGTCTGTTCGTTCAGTCATTCATTTATGGATTAACAGTTAAAGGATAAATTCACCCAAAAATATAAAATGTGGTCATTATCTACTCAGCCCTGTACTGATGGAAAGACAGGAGAATTTAGCAATGCAAGAAAACATTTCTGGAGGACACAGCTTTCTCCTAAAAAACTAAAGTATATTGGAGCTTGTTAAAATGTTTAAAACAACAATAGCTCCATATAGCTCATCCTGCATAATCCAAGTGTCCCAAAATCCCAAACTGATTTGAAAAGATGTAATTTACACTCTGTACAAGGCTGAAATGTTCCCCGTCTGAAGTGGAGGCACCAGCTTGACTGCATGCCAAGGGTCTAAAAAACATCTTTTCAAATCAGTTCAGGAATTCAGGGCCTCTGGAGACTTGGATTATGCTAGATGAGCTGTATAAAGTCATTTAACGTAGTTTTGTGAAGCTCCAGAACTGTTTTGTGGACCATGAAGCTTAACCCCACTTTCCAATTGTGAGTAGATAATGACTGAATGTGGATTTTTGGGTGAATTTGTCCTTTAAGATTGATTTGTTTTTCTCTTTTACCGCTAGTATTTAATGATTTAACAAGATGCAGAAGCTACGGTGTCTGCAAACCGTCTCTTCCAAACGAACCACCGCTGTTTTTCACATGCTGGGTCATAAAGAGTGTTACACAGGAAGATGATCCCTTTTCCAGATTACGCCACAGCAGAGTAATGCTGTTGAATCCAGAGATGTATATTTCAGGAGTGGCAGTGATGAATGTGATTCCAGGCCGGCTAATGTACATTTCAGTGATGAATCGCTACAAAATGAGGCACGAAATCTTAAAACCGAAAAGTGTTCATCAATTATTTGTCTAAGAGATATGAGCCGCTACCAAAGATAGAATGATGTAGGGCCCACATGTGATAAATAGTGGTATTGTGCTGTACAAACGCCCTCCTCCCTACATTCCTCTGTCCTCTTCAAATATGTTAAGGGTTTTCTTTAACGCAAGTGTATTATTTGCTTTGCTAAATGCGCATCCTCATGCTGGAATGTTAGTCTGCTGAAAACAAACATATAACAAGCAATACAAAATTATGTATTATTTATTTTACTGGTTTCTTTTGATGGTATGTACCCAAATAAGTATTATTTATTATTGTATATCTCTATCAGTGTGATATTCCTTTAACTTTATTTTTAAATTTTTGATGTGCTGCGTGCGAAGCTTTTAAAGTCTCCCCTGGCAGACTGCTGGAGGTCACAGGCTGTGGACGCCCTAATTGTCCTCTGTACCTTTAAGGGAACCACGTACCTTCTCCATCCGGCAGATAGTGTGTGATATGAACTCCCATCAATTTCTTTATTCCCAGAGTGGAGCAGATTCCGAGGGGCTGACGCTGGAGTGCTCTTTGCCGCCTCTGCAGCTTTTGCATTCGATATTTGACTTGTAAAATTCACGTGGAACTGTTATTTTTTTTCCCTAGTTCGTTCTTGTGACTTACTTTGTTTTGTTTTTTTTGTATCATTCTCTTTAATTGGCTTCACTTCAGAGATGTGTGTTTTTGCACTCCGGGTGTTTCTGGGAGTCCTTCTTTGCGCACCGCACCTGTGCTCTGAGTGTCCTTCTGGCTGTGAGTGTTTTGCTGTCACTCGCACAGTGAAATGCGTTTCAAAGGATCTGCTCGCGGTGCCGCAAAGTGTTCCAGGATATGCAAGGACTGTCTTCATCACAGGGAATGATATACATCAGATTGGACCCGATTCTTTTGCGGAGCTGGAGAATGTCACTAACATCATTTTAAGCAATAATAGGTGAGGTTGTCGGTTGTTTTTTTGCTTCGTGTCCTTCATGCATACGAAGCCATATTTGGATAATATGACTAACTTTCTTGATGTATATCAAATAAATAAATTTTCTCTGAGTTTTCTCTTTTCAGTGTTTTTTATTTGCATGAAAATATAACACTGAATGTCCAAGAACAGACGTTTACAGTGTGAGTCATCTTCACAGGATCACAGAGATGGCATCCCACAGCTTCTCTGCCCTCCTCAACCTGCGCTTCCTGGACCTCAGTCGGAACCAGCTGGTGCTCATCCATCCAGAAGCTCTCAGCATACCCGGCAGTCCCCTTCAGGAGCTCAGCCTGAGCAGCTCGCTCTACAACTTCTCCGCCCTGACCGACCTCGCCACGGCTCTGCGCTGGGGCGGCCTCCGAGGGCTCCTCCGCCTCGACCTCTCTGGGAACCAGCTCTCCCTGCTGCCCCCGGGCATGTTCTCTCACCTCCCCAGCCTGCAGCAGCTCTTCCTCACCAACAACTCTCTGGTGACGGTCTACGGCGGAACCTTCTCTGGCATGAACCAGCTGCAGGTGCTGGACCTTTCACACAACGCCTTCAGCACATTCAGCGCCGATGCTCTCCGAGAGCTGGAGATGCTTGGGAACATCCAGGTCTTTCTCGGGGACAACCCCTACGCCTGCTCCTGTGAGATCCAAGGCTTTGTGTCCTGGCTGAACGAGTCAAGAGCTCAGGTGGACGTGGACGCTGTAAGGTGCTCCTCGCCGAGGGGGTTGAATGGCACCTTGCTGCAGGGGCTCAGTGTCCAGGCTGTTGGATGTGTTGTTCCAGACCAAGCAGAGGTGGCTGACCTCACCTCCCTGCAAACGTCCTATGTCTTTCTGGGACTTGTTCTGGGGTTTGTGGGGATGGTGTTTCTCCTTGTTCTCTACCTGAATCGAACAGATATGAAGAACTGGATCATTGGGATGAGAGACGCATGTCACGACGTCCTGGAGGGGTATCACTACAGATACGAGATCGACTCAGACCCTCGGCTGGGGCACATTTCAGCAGCTAATGGTAACAGCAGGGAAAAGGGGCAACAAGGATTAACTCTGTCACAGCAGCTGCCGAGTGACACCTGTATCCTCTAGGTTCCTACAGACATATGTCAGACAGGTGACAGCCTCCCCACCTGTGAGCCTATGAAGCTGAAATACTCTGAGTAAATTAGAAATATATGTAGATGTGAGTAGTTTATTCTGGCAGATGAACTTCCTGTACATACTATAAAAGTGCCTTTCTGTTTCCAAGGAACTGGAGCATTTTATCTCTAAATTAACATTAATATTCTGTGTTTATTGTACATTTTATAAAAATATAATACATCGACTACATTGAGGACAAACTAGATTGTCAGCCTGTCGATTTTAGTAAACTGTGGTTCCCTTTCTTCTTTCATATTAGTGCCATTATTTTAAATATCTTAATAGAGCAATTAATTGATAAGTTGTCGACTTTTTTGATGATAGGTTAATCGAATTGAACCAGACATTTGAGGATGTAGTTTTTGGGGCTTTGGAAAACACATTTCCCCCCATTTTCTGCCATTTTCAAGCGAAAATGACCAATCGATTTATTGAGGACATGATAATAATAAATTATCTACTCACCCTGATGGAAAGTTGAGTGAAGTTTTGTCATTTCTGGAGCTTCACAGCCAAACAGTGTTGCAGCATTCTCCTTCAAAAAAAAAACATGGCTCCAAACAGCTCATCATGCAAAATCCAAGTCACAGGAGGCCCAGAGATCGCAAAGTGATTAGGGACATTTTTCTTTTAATCAAACATTTCACTGTAGCTGCTTAGCTAAAAGCGCTAGTGCACACTTTGTCTGAGGTGGGTGCACGAGCCTCTGGGTTGATCTGGTTCCTGGAGACTTAAATTAGTATGGACCATTTTTTTTTTTCAAATTTTTTTTTTATGTTTAAAACAAGTCCCCATCTGCTTCAGTTGTTTAGGAGAATGCTGCAACATTGTTTAGCTGCCAAGCTCCTGAAATGTTTTGTGGACCATGTAACTTCACCTGACTTTTCATGAGGACTTTTTGAGGATGAGGAGTTAATGATTGTATTTATATTGTTGGCTAACATATCCTTTAATAGTGTGTGTTTATTATTGCTTTTGATAGTGTCATGACTTTAAATATCTTATCATGCTGCAAATTACTGCCAGAGAGATAGATGACATAGGTGGTAGATCAATGGCATGGAAAATGTGTGTTGACCTAAGAAACTGTAATCCATAGACACCCAGAGAATAGGTCTTTATAAGAGTATGTATGCCTTAGTAGAATAAAAAAATATAATGAAGCAATAAATGTGTTTATTATGCTAGAATTTATAATGTGATCAGTATTATGACATCCAAAGGAATAGATATTAAAGCTCCTGTAAGATATGAAAATTGTATTGTATTGCATCACTTATAAATAAAATACATTTTTGATGTATCCGCCTGTCGTGTGCTCTTGTTTTATTGTGACTGCAGTGAAAGCCACCTTCCCACACAGACTCATATATTTCTCCAGGTGAGGTGACCCTACTATTTCAACCCAAAGAGTGGGTGATTAAGTGTTTCGGTGGAGGGGGGGAAAAATAGGGCAGAATGAAAGATATGGTTGTGGAAAACACCTGCTGGCTCTGCAGCTGTGCACCTCTGTGTGACCTACCTTGCATGTGTGCGTGCGTGTGTGTGCGTGTGTGTGTGTGTGTGTGTGTGTGTGTGTGTTTTCACATGTGGAAAAGTACAGAGTTTCACCATCTTTTCATATGTTGCATCACGTGGCACAAAATAACAGTTTATTAAACGGTAAAAAAAAAAAAATGCTTTGTCGCTTTCTTCTTCTTCTTCTTCCGTTACATTTCTCTTTTGTTCTACCTCCTGCTCCCCCCTTTTTTTTCCTTCTCTGCGCGTATATCCGCCTCGCGTGACGTCACGACTCACCTGTGGGTGGGTGTAGGATCTGGGATTAGCTGTAGCCGCAGGTAATAGCCAAACATTGGGAGACTCTCGGCAACATACGGCTGAGCGTTACCAAAAGAAAAAGCGGAGACGACGCGAACGAGCTGGAGTCGTGTCGCTCGGTCGAGGCAGCCGACTTCAGGTGTGCAGAGCCCCGTTTGTGTCGGTGAGGTGAAGTCACCTGGGAGTCTGTGGGCGGCCGAACTCCGAGTCTTTCCTCTCTGTGTTCGAAGGCGCGAGTAGAAGTTTTCCTCCGTGAAAGACTTCCGCGGTTTGCTCGCCGAACGAGTCACCTGGATATAGAAGACGGCCGCAAGTGTTCCCTCTTATGCGGCAAGTGGACGCTTTGTAAGTACAATTGAAAACGGTTAAAAGTTGAGTGAGGTTTGGTTTTGAGTTTTGCTTTGATGCGTTTTCTGTGGGCCGAACGAGCTTTTAAGGGCGCGACGATAGTAGCCAACTTACTATCAGGCCAGCAATCACTGCACTCACTTTTATTTACATTGTCAGCGTTTGATGGGAGGTGACTTTACTGGAAGCAAAGTGTTTACTTCTTACGGTTATTTGAACGCAACACGGTGCGTTTAATGCCGCAAGCCTGCGTGTCAACAACAGAAAAGACGTGTTTACACCTGGTTAATTTTTTTTTCTTCTTTTTTTTTTTTTGTCTAAACATGCCTCTCCCGCTCCAGGTCCCAGGCATTTTGAGCCATGCCTGGCCACAGCTCAGGGGCTCCGCAGGCGTCCCGCCACCACAAACACCACGGCTCCTCCTCCAGAGCAGACAAGTACAGACAGACTCGGACTATCTCCAGGGAGAGCAGCCAGGAGTCCTACAAGGATTCTCATGGGGAGCACCGCGCTGACCACTCCCGGTATTCGGAGAACAAGTACGGTCGCAGCAGAGGCCAGCCGCGCAACGGCACGGGCCGGAGCTCGCAGACGATAGGGTTTATACCTGGCTCGGCGGACAACACGCCCACCAGCAGACATGCCTGTGGCTCCTGCGCCTCCATGGGCTGGAGTGGCTGTAAGGCTCTTATCTGCTGCGTGCTGACCTGTGGATTTTATGGCAGCAGGGAGCCCTGCCTGCCTGTTAACGAGAGCTCCACAGACCATCCCCCTAAAGCAGGCAGCGAGCCTCACCCTCCTAATGGCATGGCCGTGACCAACCCCACCTGTGGCATCCCTTTGGAGCCCAGCAAGTCCGCCAAAGCCTCCAAGTTGCCAGCGAGCGACAGCTTCCGCTACCCTGATGTGCGGATCGCAGGTCAGACGGTGAGGTATCCGGTTGCCGCCCCAAAACGGACCCGCACGCCTGGCAAAGGGGAGAGCCAGCGGCCGGTGAGCAACACCAGCCTGTTATCCCGGGAGGACTACGACTTGGATGACCTGAGCGACACGGGCACAGACATTGACTCTCTCATCACCAAGAAGCTGCTGGAGCTCTACGCCCTGCACCAGATCGACCAGCTGGCCAAGTGCACCTCCGACTCCTCGTTCTCCCGCAAGACCAACGAGATCAGCGAGCTCATCTACAGCATCGCCCAGGACTACAACCTGGAGGAGCAGGAGGCCGAGTGCAAGCTGGTGCACGGCGTCATCCGCATCAGCACGAGGAAGAGCAAGAGGAACAAGAGCCACCAGCCGGCGGCGGGGCAGCGTCCCAACGGGAGGAGCGACGGGACCCTCCCCGACAGCGGCAACGAGACCATGACCAACACGTTCATGAGCAGTGACTGTAAGAGCACCACGCAGCCGTTTCTTAAAACAATTAGGGTTCATAATAACGCTACTGTTTTTACCTCCTGGCTGCAACATACCAAATATACCAATCATCTCATCCCTCTTCCTTTAATGACTCACAGCGTCTGTTGGAACGCTGCTCAGGCTCTTTTTGTTTGCCTCATACTTTTAAGTCCTAATCCACCAGCCATTTTACAGGCAGTGACCTAATAATAATAATTGGTAAATCTGAGGCAAGTTCAAACAGGTGCGCACTGTCTTCCAAAGCATGTTGCACAATAGCAGAGATGACCGGATTAAAGTCTGTCGCAGCTGCTCGTCTGCTCGAGATCGTTTATTTCTCTGTGTGTTGTCTGTTTCGTCCCCTGCCACAGTTCCAGAGGTGAAAGTGTCAGAGCAGACGCCGTCGGACGAGCTGGCGAGGAAGATGAGACATTACAGCGGGAGAAGTGAGTACAATTCGGGAACTTCCCTTGACATCGACACATAGAGTTGTTGGACACGTTCCAGAATCATTCAGCAGCAGCGAGTACGACAGTGTGAATCGCGGTCGCACATTTCATATTAATTATATTCATCGTGCGTTCCTTCGCCGTGGTCATTGAGGTATAATTACTACCTCGGTGAATCAGTGTGTGTGAGGCTCAGTCTTCGCAATCCATTGTAGCCGCTGCAGCTGCAGGCATTTTCTCACCTCCTCTCCACTTTCCAGTTACATACCGCGCTTTTAAACAGTGAAAGCCCTGCATTCCTGTCCCCTTTTCTCTGCATATTACAATCCCTCGCTCATTAGCTGCCACCTAACACCCACCTATCAATCTGCCTCGTTCTCCCCTCCGGCTCAGCGGTCATGCTACACCACCTGCCAGAGCAGCAGATCAGGTCTCATTAAATATACGGCGCAGAGCGTCCCAGGTTTTTTTTTTTTTTTATGATGTCATTTCAGCGAACAACTTTGGTTACAGATGGATTAGCGCGCAGCAGCCGCTGTTGTTCTGCGAGGAAGAGCGGGGTGTCCTGTTACATGTCTTTGAATGAGGGTACACCACATTGTGTTGCCACAACTTTCACATAACGGCCTGGGAATGCACCAGCGGACCGGGTTAGTCTCAACTGTTCTTGTGCAGGGCCCCGTGGTGCGACTGTTCCCGAAGCTCTGATGCTCCTAAAGGTTAGCAAGTCTGATTGTATAAAAGGTTTAACAGCCAAACATTGGGAGGCTGCACCAGCACGTGATTTAGTGTGCACACCCCGGTGAGGCGCACCAGTGCAGCCAGTGAAGGAAATTGGTCAGGAGCCCTGATGTTGCTTTTTCTTTTTTTTTAACACATATTTTATTTAGGTTTTTCAAACGTAACAGAAAACCCCGACAGTGAGACAAGTTGACAATACAAAAACTCACGGTCAGAGTGGAGATTCTCCATGTGACTGACTAGAGGTTGCTATACTTCATGAGCGTTTTCCTTAGTGAGGAGGTTATGTTCTTCAGAGTTATGCAACTCTTCACCTCTGAGAGCTACGATCCAACTAACACTGCAAGATTTGACTTCCATTTCATTGCAATGCATTTTTGGGCCATGAGCAGTATGAATTCTGTAAGCTTGAAAGACACGTTTCCAAAATCTGTCAGGTGCAACTTAAAATGTTCACGGGACGCGTCGGTGCCTGAAATTTAGCAGGTATGCTTATAGAAAAAAGAAAAAATATATATATTTGAGACACCTTTGTTCCTGTTTACAATATTGTATGTGTTAAGAGCTTAAAATGTGTTACTGGGTGCATCCACATTATGTAGTTTTTTAGAAGAAATTCAAACTCAGAGATGTAATTTAAAGTATTAATGAGGTAATAATACAAATTCAGAAATGCATATATGTATAACAGAATAAACAATCTGTTCTCAAAGGAAAATAAGTTCTCCAGAACTCTGAAGCTAGAAAGGTGGCAGGGTCCGCCACATATAAACAAAGAAAAACAGTGTGAAATTGTGTTGTCCTCTAAGGTCTGCTTGTTTATTCAGTTGAATCAGTCGTGAAAACACAGTTTGTTTATTTAGTCTGTTTAGGACTAAAAAAATCAGTCAGTGAAGTTCTTCGTGTTCTGATTAAAGTGTCTTCCCTAAAACTACATAGTGCTCCTTTTGTAGATGAAAACGTTAGGTGCACCAGTGGAGCCAGTGTATGGAGTTAGACGGAAGGCTTGATTTAGCATCTACTGTATTTGCTTTTTCTTTTACTGCCTTGTTTTTTTTTGCCTTCAGCGCATTAAATAAAGCTCTTTCTCCCACAGCGTACTCCTCCAGCAACACCACGGCCTACTCTGCCTGGCACCACGACACCGAAACAGACTCTTCAGGTGCTCCTCTGCTTCTCTGAAGGCCAACGCCGAGATGAAAGTACATATCCTGACAAAGTGATGTAGCCAACTAGATGGACACATTTATCCTTGTGCTATGATTTTTTTGTTTTGTTTTGCTGTTACGGACTGGAGCACCTTTTACCCTGGGCGGTTGTGCTCTTTGGTTTTTGTTTTTTTGCTTTTGGAGTGTCATTTTAACATTCCTGGACTGTTTATGTTTGAAGCAAATGCACCAATGAAACAGAAACCTTTGTTCTCACACAGGGAGAGAATGCATGTTCTTATGTATTTGTATGCAGTGTTTAACGTTTCTACACTCCATGCAGTCTCTGCAGTGAGGCCAGAGGATAGACACTGATGGTAGAACATAACCGTCCTCATTCTTGTTCCTGTGCGATTGTTTATGCAAGCCATTGTGCATGCTCTGTGTGGATTTACTGACTCCTGCCATTTAAGCATGTTTTGACCTGAAGACTGCGTTGTTAAGCCATATTTTGATGTACATATTTTTGCGTCGATGTTACTTTCCGGGTTGTTAAACCATTTGTGGCCACAGTTTTTTATTTGCAGGTAAGTCCTGTTTTTAACAAAATAAAAGTCCCCATGCTTGTTTATGCCTTTTAATGTGTATTCAGTAAGGACATATCTTACATAGTAATGACGTTTCAGTCATTCACTTCTTATTGTAGCTTAAAGAAAATATGACATACTGCCGTGTGCTTGCACAGCTTTGTTTCAAACCAAAATAATATATTCACTCAGTTTGAAAAAATAAGCAGCAGCGCCTTTATTTTGCAATAAATTGCTGTCCCCCATATATCAACAAGTCTTTGCTGCGCCTGGCTGGCTGTCTCTTCAGCCTACTTTTCCTCTTTATCTCTTCAGTTATTGTTGTGAAGCTCATCTCCCCGAGGTCACTGTGTTGTACCAGGCAGGCCTTTTCCGCCCTCAGCAAAAGAAGAAAACTTGTTCGGCTGGTTCTGACAGAAAGGAAATAAAATCCCGGGGTTTGTCTTTGTCATTTATTGCAAAAGGAAGAAGCAGTGCTGAGAACCAGCCAAACTTTAGGGACTTATCCTGAAGACCTACTTTGGATTACATGAATTAAACATGTATATTTTTAAGGTATGCCTCAGCCTTAAAGTATTCTTTATCAACAGGTTTTTCTGTTAACATATATTTCATATCTACGGACGTTATCCGAATGAAATATGTGCGTTTTGTTCAGTAATGAGTCACATTTTCAGCCTTGAAAACTTCTGAACTGTGTTGTCAGCATCTTAAAACAACTCAGAATAAGTCAGAAAGCTGTGCTTGCATCAAGACAACGTCTCTAAAACATTCTTGAAACACTAATTTGCGCTAAAAAAAAGCAGGTAATGATATTTTTCACACACGCTGTCGGAAAAACAATCTATCAAACAAAGCCTGGTGAGCTGCAAATGAGCAACCCGTCTGAACTCTCCTGTGCTGAATGTCGAGCTCTCAGACTTGCTGTTCTGTTTGTGGTGTGTCGCAGTTGCCCTGTGTAACCCCGTTTCCTCTGGCTCTCTGCCCCCACCAGCACATTCCTGTTTTACCTGTATAGGTGTCATGCAAAGGCTTACTGTTTCACAACTGACATACCACGGGCTAGGATGAATCAGGAGCGCCTGTTCTATATCAAATATAGCCCTCAGGTTATTAACAGCACTATTCTTTCGATCAACTTTTGCGTGTGACACGTGTGATTCGTGCAGGGCTCTCATTTTGTTAAATGTTTTTGTACGCGAAAAAAATGTCAGGACGGGTAAGTTTGAGTTCACTCATAACACTCTGCCTGACTTAAGTTTCTCTGATTATGTGTGTGACCTCCATTATTCTCCATTGGAGGGAGACAAAGCACCACAATAAAGAAAACATTGCACGCTGCACTGCTTCAGCATGTGAGGTAATATATTATGAGAGTTTTATGCAATATGAGTGGGGCAGCACATTTAGTCTTAACTGAAATACGGCCAAGTGCAATACACAGTATACTCTTTTTGATAAAGATGATATGTGTGTGATATGGGATTGCAGTAAAATACAGTTTACAATGTATTATACGCAGCAATATAACGTTTACATGGTAGGAAATGTTACGGTTATCATACATGGTGGATTGAGTTATCTACTTTATCTACTCTAATTTTACACCTGTAAAGAACATGTATATCATGGCAGTCTTTTTCTGTGATGAAATGAGGAGCAAGCTTCTTTGTCACAATAAACAACCATGAAGTTTGGTTCAATAATTAACTTATTATCGGTCTTCCAAAACTTCCATACCTACTGTCGAGCATGGCGTTGGCGGTATTATGCTGTGGGGCTGTTCTGCTGCCAGTGCATCTGCTGCTATAAAGGAAAAGTAAATGGGATAATGAAGAAGAAGGATTATCTCCAAATTCCTCAGGAAAACATAAATCATCAGCCAGGAGATCAGCTCTTAGGTGCAGCTGGGTGTTCCAACAGGACAATGATCCCAAACACACATCAGAAGTGTTAAAGAATAGCTACATAGATTGTGTTTTTGTGTCATTTTCGAACAAGTCCCCATCTACTTCACTTATTTAGGAGGATGCTATTTTGCTGCGAGGCTCAGCAAATGTTTTGTGGACAACGAAACTCCACCTAACTTTCCATCAGCATGAAGGTGAGCAGCTAGTGACTGAATTTTTATTTTTGGGTTAATTAATCCTTTAAGGATCAATGCAACTGATAATAGTCCTGATACTTGTGTAATGTAACCGTGGTACTTGCTGAGAATGTTACTGTAGCATGAATATCTCCCAACAAACTGGTTCTCCAGGTGTAAGAAATCATGTTGGTTTGGTTCAGACCTCAACAACATCATCACAATTTCTGTAGTCTTTTCAGAGAAAATGAAAATTGTGATGTGAAAATAATAATTCCCATGAATCATTCCCACTAATCTAAACTCATTCCTATTCGCTTACAGTGTTCACACTCAAAGTTTTAAGTCGGCTCACAGTAAAAGGAAAGAGAAACCGTGTCAGACTGTGTTACTATACACTTTGTGCTGATGCATCTGCTTGTTCCGTCATTAAAGCTGCACCAAATATCGTTGGAATATCTTCTCAAACCTATAATCACCGCACTCTTAGTGAGTTTTTGCTGCATTTCCAGGAAATTCACTCTGACACATGTTCTATCTTTGGGAACCCTGGCATCTCGACAGGGATTCAAAATAAACAGGATTGAGCAATACTCTGCTGCACAACATGACCGTAAAGAGGTACGTGCCAAACGAAATGTAGGGAAGTTGATGTTCAGAACAAAGTGTCATTATCACATGGTGCAGATGACAGATACTGCGTCAGGTTTGGGCCTGCTCTGAGTCCTTTTAAAAGATTAAGACAGGACTTCACCACTAAGTTCGTGTACAAAAATATATTTATTTGACATATTCTGTCAATGCAGACAACAGTTATTTACAACATTAAGATCACAAAAAAGATCTTTAACATGAAATACAGTCCGGAAAGTCATATCTCTCCACTTTCAAGAATCAAAATGTTTCAGACTGGGCTAAAGTGACCTTAGCTTTAATGTAAATGTAAGAAATTCATAGTCTTGTGTTTTTTCTGTCTTTGAGAAGTCCACTGTCAAGCATTTCCTTCATTCAACGGGCAAACATTGCATGGGTGGGTCAGCAAAAAGTTCGTGCTGACCTGTTAAAAAACATTGGATTCAACTTTCTCCAGGACGGTTGCATAAAGTCCACCCGTCCTCTTCTACCTGCAGAAGAGCATGTCGACCAACAGCTCCAGCAGGTCAGCCTGGCCTATCACGGGCCGGAAGAAGAGTTCAGAGATGAGGCTGGGCGTGATGCTCTGCAGCGTGGAGGCGGTGAGAAGGATCCGGGCGAAGCGCTCCCCGTCCCCCGGGTGGAGGAGCCGGACCACCTCGCTGAGGGCGTGCTGAGCTTCCTGTTGCAAGCCTTCAATAAACAGAGCTGCCTTTAAATCTGGGACATCTGTTGAAGGTAAAGGCAATACATTAGAGCTACATGTAATGCAAATGTTGTATTCTTGCAGCAGCGACTGAAAAAACACAGAGATCTCAGGACATCACATGAATACACACCTGGATTAAATATCGTGGTCCCTTTGAGGTATGCGTACTCCTTCGGGCTCAGATCCAAACTCCAAAACTTTTTGAGGCAGGACTTGAGTTTGCTGACGCCGGCTATGGTGGGCTGCTCCCTCTCCATCCCCGGGCTCTCCTGGCGGTTCAGGAGAATCTTCTTCAGCATGCTGTCAGCAGGGCTGTCCATCACCTCAAAGTCCACATGCTCCTGGGCCAGGCCCAGAATAAAGAGCGGTGCCCAGCAGCTTTTGAGAAGTGAGAACTGGTCGTTGGGTGGCATCTGGTTAAAAGCAGGCAGGTTCCTCATGAACTGTATGGTTTTAACCAGAACTGCTGAAGCTTCTTTGCAGATCTCAGACGGCCTTTTCAAGCACACTGTCCGCCGCAGCTCACAGTTGCATCTGTGAGGTATTGAGCTGTAGTTGAGGCTGTTCTGGCTCGGTTTGCTGTTATCCATTTGGCTCAGGATGTTGAAGAGGATGGGATTCGAAAGCCTGTCGCCGTTGGCCGAACAATGACACCCGCTATCCATTTTTAGATGTTGTAGAGATCTGTGCAGTTGAATGTCAGTGACCCCCTGCAGGACGTGCTCTTCGTGAGCGTCTGAGTGCTACTGCTGCCTCCTCCAGCGCTCCTGTATTTATAGGACAGCCCAACCTGCTAAGTGGACCTTGACTTGTCAATACACTCTGTGAAAAACAACTATGTGCTCTGCCAGGTGACTGATGGTATAACCCTGGAAAAACCGATAAGCTTTTCTCAATGAAGAGGAGCTGGTGGAGTAACGCCTGGGTATCAAGAGGGTTGGGCCTTATCTCAGAGCCGGTGTCATTAACCCAGGCAGTACCAAGCTACCAAGGACTGCAGAGGTAATCAGCCCCACATCTGTCCCTGCACTCTGCCAGCTCACACCTGCACAGCAGCCAGGGCAGAGAGAGGCCGTTGACCTGTGAGTTAAGACCTCATCAGGTATAGCAAGGTGTTTCTTTTCTAGTTCCTTTTTTTAAAGATAAATCTATGTAATTGTTGTTAATTATGGAGTTTTTAGTCCCAATTTGGAAGTCAAACTGTTCAATCCAACCTTTTATTTTATTCCATATCAACAAATCCAAAGAATTCAAGATTTACTGAGGTCATTTCTACCCCCAAACACACCACTAATATTTTGACAAAGAATGAATACTCTTTTTTTAATATTTGGATTTTTGATATCTTTTCTATCAGCTCATTGTTAGTATCTATATTCTGTAAATTAATATTTAACGCAAAAAGTACAGGCCAAAGTGTTCGTTAAAAAGATTTGACTTGAAAATGGCACTAGAATAAAAGGTTAAAGGTGCATTGAGTAACTTTTTTTAGTTGTATACTAGTATATTCTTAAACTGTAGGACTTCTAGGATCTTTTTGCTATCAATGTCTATTTAAGGCAAAAATCTTCACCTCAGCTGCAAAGCTAAAAATGTTAACAGTATTCAGTCAGGAGTGGGTACACAAGCTCGACCGTGCAGCAAGGATGTAAATAACATCTTTTTAAATTAATTTGTCATCTCTGGGCTTCAGACAGCTGCATCATGCTGTACGAGCAGCATGGAGCCCTTCTGTAGTGTTTTTTGTCTGGTTTTTTAAATTCAAATTTTTTTTTAAACAAGTCCCCATCAAGTTCAGTTGTTGAGGAGACTGCTGTAACACTGACTTGCAGCTCCAGAAATGTTTTGTGGGCTATGAAACTTCACCTGACTTTCCATCCACATGGGGACGAATAGATCACGACTGAATTTTCATTTCTGGGTGAACTTATGTAAACTCATCCTTCAACTGTACATGATTTAATTGTGACACAATCAAAGTTGGCAAGGGGAAATGTAAGGAACTCCAGTTTATGGGGTCTATAACAGGTAGTGCTGTGATCCACTCGTCATTTAAATAAGTTTACCCTAATTCGTTATCTTCCTGGTGCCTGGCACGGAGGTTGCAGACTGATAAGAAAATTGCTTTATTATTGTCATGGGTAAACAAGCAGCATATTCCAATGACAAGCGCTCTCGCTTCGGACATTTAGCGCAGAGAACCGACTTTACCACATTCTGTGGTGACAGGTGACACATTATATAACATATTATGTTCTTTGCTTTTGTCTGGACACCTGCTGCACAAGCCGAGAAGCCTGTAAGCATCACAGGAGGGAAGTCCCAGTGGAAGACATGAACCACAGAGTGCTGGAGTCAAGGTCAGCCCACACAGCGAATGACTGCAATAAAGAGATTACGAGCCAGACACTACTGGCAGCACCAGTCACCGAATGTTTGTTACACTTCGTCAGTCCCTTTGCTTCAAAGAATTCTCTAGAATAGATTTCAGAAGCCTAATTTTCTTTCCTTGAGCGCTTGAGTCATTATGATATGCTTCTGATTAATCATGTCAGACGTGACCTGTCCACAATCACTGGAGCTGAATCATCACATGCCAGGGCATTCGACACATAATGAAACGCTACGTTATATTGAAGAATTTCAGTAAAGTGACCTGTAATGCCCTCAGCAGCCCTCGGGTTTCATGAGGCATGGGGGCAGTTGTAAATGCCGACGATAAGGCTTGTGTTTATAGAGTTAGGAGCAGGCAGAGACGGACACGGAGGACAGACGCTTATCTCCAACCGGGACAGTAAAAATGAATTGTCCTTCATTCAAGTGGAACAACCGCTGTATCCTGAGGCAAATCAAGGAAAACAGTCCAGGCCTGATGAGGCATGATGTAATGGCCGGAACCTGAAGAGTGTCCAAGCCCTTTTTTTATAATATAATGAA
The DNA here is from genome assembly GCA_903131615.1 of Diplodus sargus. Classification (NCBI taxonomy): domain Eukaryota; kingdom Metazoa; phylum Chordata; class Actinopteri; order Spariformes; family Sparidae; genus Diplodus; species Diplodus sargus. The sequence goes on from CAEMYA010000161.1 coordinate 4,265,934, forward strand.
AATACATACATTCTCTCAATATGTATAAGACACTTGACTGTAAAAGCATTATAAAGTTAAGTCTACTCTAATAGACCAATCTAATCTAACTCTAATAACCATTTGAATGGCCGATGGTGAGATGATTTATAAGACAATTGTGTCAGCATATACATCTACCCATGAAACTTATATAGTTCGTTTTTTTTGTGAGGTTTCCCCCAAAATATTGTCTTCCGTGTTTCCCCTGGTTTGAGTTTTCCCAGGTCATTGAACTGTCAGTGTTTGATGGACACCACGTCTGGTACAGCACATGACACCTGACCTTGACCTACTGCTAATACAGCACAGGTTCATCAACCCAAAGGTGACAGTTATGTTTTAACACGGCGAGGTCGTTTCACTCCTCGGGAGAATGACTCGATTATTCTGGAATTCAAATTGGATTGAATTCACATTTTTATACATGGTTCTTTCAGGTTCACCATTAAAGGAAACACTGTATGTAACTTTTCAGACATTCTTGTCAACAACAAAATAATCATGAACTGAGGAAAAAATAATGAATACAAATGCAATGATCCAACTTTTGAAATGAATGAATAACCGAAACACAACAAACTGAAACTACTAGTCGATTATAAGGTGCTACCCACGCTGGTCTGCACCAGAAGAGTTGGTTAAACGCATCATTTTATTAACATACGCATTTAGATTACATGTCGACAGAACTGTCTTTGAAAACATGTTTACTAATTATATTTTGTTAGGCTGAATGTTGTTTTCTATAAACGCTATTTGGTAACTTTTATTTAGTGTGCCGTTGTCGTGTTTTGTTGGATGATGTGTAAGGTCCATAAAGTGTCAAACATTTCAGCAACACTTGAAATAAAATGTGGTTACTGAAGAAAGTCATTAACAGTTTCCAATGGCTCAAATATTATACACAATGATTGGTTTAATCTTATAGATTAAATTGTGACTGTTTTCTGATAGTGGGGCTGTTAAGCTCTTTAAATATGGACAATCTTGCTTTTCGTGAAAGAAGCATGAAACTTTCAGGGTTTGTTTTTGATGACCTAAGCTTTAATTTAAGATGTGGAGGCATTCTCAATTTGACCTCGGAGGTCAGCTAGAGGTCATTTACCTCTGTTATATGACATTTCTAGGCACGTAGTTAGAAATGGGTGTATCTTAGGATCTAAATGTGATAGAAATGTAAACTAAAGATGTATTTCCATGTTTCTGGGCATGAGGACAGGTCCTTTAGATTTCACCAAACAATTCCTTACAAATATGGACATGACAAAAATGTAGCCCTACTTGAAGTTGAACCCCTATCAGAAACTCACAACTTGAACTCCTATCAGAAACCTACAAATTGCTCGATGTGTGCTCGATGTGTTGTCTCAAAGCAGCTTGTGTAGGGGGGATGTTTTCCAGTGTTCTTGACCTCTTGGTAAAAAGTTGTTTCCTTACCTCATTGACATCTAAGCATGCACTTGTTCTGTCATAGATCAACACCACAAAACATTTTAGTTGAGACAAGTAAAGATCACTCAACTCTTGTGGCATTTGCAACATTTCATGAAAAGCCTCTGTAACATCTGGATCCCAGGCAGTCTTTTTTACCACGACCACAGAACGAAGATGTTGTATCACAGCCAGTGAAAGCATGAAATGCTAGCAGTGCAGAACCAGTGGAAGGACCCGGTGCAGCAACCACACTGTGAATGCCTATATAACAGAAATGACTTCCAGCTCCAAAGGCAATCCGCATTTCTTCCAATTTGACCTTCTGAAAGAAAGCAACTGCCAAGATAACGCACTGTCACCTTCTTGCTTCCCTTGTTGGCAGCATCCGCCAAATGAAGAAAGAGACGCGTATCACTTCCTCATGAGTGCATGGGACCAGGAGAATCAAGTCACAGCCAGTTGGAGAACAGAGGACAGTGTTTTCTTTTGTGGCATACACTTCTTTGTCAGGATTTAATGGTATGTTTACCACTTGAAGAGAGAGCAAGTGAAAAAGTCAAGTCACAGACAAGAAATCTTTTCAGTTCTTTGGTATCAAAGTACACGGTTCGACTCTTCTTCGAATCCTCTTCCCCCTCCTCTGTCTTGTCACGGCTTTAAGGCTATTTGTTTGGTACACATCCCAAACAGTGTCAATGCGTTTTGTGTCTTTCAACTGTGATACTATGTATGGTACGAAAACATTGTCAGCATAGGCCTGGAAGGTTTTAGCAGGACCTGGTTTCAACGTAATGTGCAGCTGCAGCACCATCGATAAAAACAGCCAGACAAGCCAGAAATCACGGAAGTACGACAGTGAACAAGGTCTGATTTTGTTCCCACTCTTAATGCACCTCCTTGAGATAAGGATGGTGGTGCTGACCGATTCTCATGGCTGAAAAACTGATCGAGATCACCCTCCCTCGTTTGACATTATATGTCCAGACGAGAAAACAGGCTACAATCACTCTTCAGAGCAGCAAGTTGTGCCTTGTGCTTTGACTGTGTCTTTACAGGTGGAGATTTAAATAAGGGCAGCCTGTTCTTTGGGATTGTGTCTGTAATGGGTATAGTACATTTAATCAGGCGCTCCTCCATGAATTTGTCATACTGTTCCCTGCCCAAGGCTCCAGCTATCCTGACAGTGTTGGCTACAGAGGGGTCTGCCACATCTCAGTACCAGCAGATCTTGCTTGATCTCCAGAAATGGGTTTCCCAGGGTACAATGACACAACTCAGACCATGAACATCTTTAACAAAGGTACTTTGCACACTGGGTACCTGATCGTGATGCGTTGTTCTTAAAATTTTACTCTGTTTTTTAAAATGTATGCAGATTGGTGCATTTCTAATGAGATAAGGCCTCATTTGCATATTTAAATATTAAAATACAAAAAACTTGCAATACAATTTTTTCTCAGCTTAACATGAGTAATAAACTGAGAAAGTTTTCTTGGTGATATCTATTATTTAATTTTTTTTTTTACCCTATTCACCGATAGTGTCTCGCCTTAAGCCACTCACATTCCTAGTTACCTTCACTGCACTTAATGATGTTGACCTCTTAGAGTGCTATCAAGGGCATAAATGAGTTCCTCATGCCCAGAAGCTTGGAAATACATATTTGGTTTATATTTCTATCACATTTAGATCCTAAGATACATACATTTACAATTTTGTGCATGAAAATGACATATTACAGACCTCAGGGGTCAAACTGAGAATGCCTCCACATCTTAAATTAAAGCTTATGTCCTGAAAGAACAAACCTTGAACATTTCATGCTTTTTTCATAAAAAGCAAGATTATTGAGCTCCACTATGAGTGTTTTGTTTTTTTTACTTTTAGACTATCAGACTTGTCTGAATGAGAGTGACAGTCGCTGTCAGAGATATTCCTGCTCTCTACACCAGAATATCTTTGGTTTGTAATGCAGGTCCTCTCTTCAAATGTGATGGATCTTTGCAATGACATACTGTACTGCTGGACTGTACTTTAGTGTTGAGCCAGTAGCACCTGGAAAAGCACACATACTTAACTAGCATAATGCTAAACTGCGATACTCTTTTTTACACTGTATTCCAGTGAGGCAAAGTTAATCTATGACTGCCTCTTGTTAAGACACGCCGAGGCATTTGAGAAGTGCTTGTAAAAAAAAATGTATGTCCCACAATTTGAAGAATAAACATACCACAAACAAAACAGAAACCCACAGTTTAATTGTCTTCATTTCATAAAAGTGTCAAAGGCCAAATACTCCAGTGTCATGACTCATTATGGTGTTTTTTGTGACTAGGTGAAACATTAATTATTAAGTCTGTGGAAAGATAACTTCTCTTCCATGTAATATATATATATATATGTATATTGTTTTTCCTGATATGAAAGATATTTAGCCAGGCTCTAGGATGTATGATATATCTGCAGGACAGTGTAATTACCTCTGCAAAGGAAGTTACGTTGTCACTCATATTTGTTGGTTTGTTGGTTGGTTTGTCAGCAGGATTATGCAGAAACAACTGAATGGAGTTTCATGAAACTTGGATGGAGGATGGGTCTTGACTTACCTGTATAATCCTGTCTGTAAAGTCAGTATGATGTGACACTCTTGAGGATTGGCAAATATTTCCATAGTCCAAAGAGGCTATGACTAATGCACAATCAGTTTGTAATATGATGTGTAAGGTGATGTCAGTGTCTGGACCCAGGTCTAGTTTTACTGCTTATTACTATCAAAACACAACGATAAAAGCAGAGGTGAAGGCCAGAGAGAGGAGGAGTTAGCCTCGGGGTTAATGAACTCTGACTGAATACATTTCTTGGCTTTCTCGCTGAAAGAGTTTACACAAATGCAGTGATGTGAAAAACTTAAATGATATTTAGTCTTTTGTCTTATACAGTGAGGGTACAGTGTCATACTAGTCTTATTGTATTTTTGCCTCAATTGAAAATGTATCACCGACCCACCAGGATTATGTCTTTACATTTTTAAGGGATCGTGCCTGATCTGACTCATTGACGTCATCTCATTGAACGTTCACCGAAACTTGAAACTTAAACATTGTTGAACTCTCCTTTTTACCGAATGACTGTTGTTAGCATGGTTAGTTTTAATGTGATTTTCACATTTGTTAACACTTTAATCGGTGTCAGAGTTGGCGGCGCGTGTTGAGGTTGAACGGTTTAACACAAAACTAGATGATATTTTAGTTTATTAATGACAAACTTTGACTTTCTTCAGTTTGAAATTATCTTTTTAATTGACAAACATCATACGTGTGATTCCTGGGATCAAACAATTATTCATTTCTCTTGATTCCCTTGCATTTGATGTTTTTTTCCTCAATAAGGTCCCAACAGTGAAACAGTAAAGGGGCGTGGCCTCATAGGCGGATCTTACGTCATTTCAGAATGTCGTTCTGATGACGTTTTCCGTCCAGGGAAAAAACAATCATGGCGGACTCTGAAGACCTCCCTCCGGTGTATTTTGCCGTTAACAACATCCCTGCAGCATTTCGCTCAGCCGACCTGAGGAATTATTTCAGTCAGTTCATAGAAAGCGGCGGTTTCCAATGTTTTCACTACCGACACCGGCCAGAGGTCCTCAGGGAGTCCGAGCGGACCGAAAACACACCGTGCGGTGACGGCGAAGAGGGCAGCTCCAAATCCCCGGAGACTGACCAAGACACAGTGGACGGCTCCGTGAAGAAACAGACTGTGAAGACGTGCTGCTGCATCGTCTCTGTCCGCGAGAAAGAAGCAGACAGACTCGTCAGGATGTATGCGGGGAAAAACTGGATCAACTCGAAGGGGAACTGGCTGGCTAGACGTTGTGTTGTCAAAAGAGTCAAAGTTTCAGATGAAAAAGGTAAGTGACGGGTGCTTCTCGAAATGTGCCTCTCAGTCTGTCTGCTGTCAGTAAACCTAACATGAATCCGGGGACAAAAAAGAGATCCCCTCCTCGTGTAGTCTGAATTTGATGTCACTCTGTTGTGCCATATTTAAGGGGCAGTCCGCCGAGTTTACAGAGTGGTCAGTACAAGTGACGTGACAATGACGTTACCACTGTGTTCTGTGGCGCTGCAGGGACTTTGATTAAACTTTAATAAACATGATGGGCAACTAAAAAAAAAAGAATAGTTAAGGTTTGTGTTTGCGTAACAGACTCGGGTTATGAACTTGGTTGCATTATGGGACGTGAAGGATCAAGTGGTTTGAGAGCTTGTGTCAATGAAATGATTCACTGTCAGAATATATCAGCTTTTTTTGCTTTGTTAAGTTATCGGAGGTCAAATTATCATCAAACCACTCCAACTCTGTCACTTCCCCGTTACGTATAGATAATAATTATATAAATAAAAGAAGTATAAATGTCTCTTCATAATTGTGAAGTTGCTTGTTGAGAATAGAGTTGCATCAATGAAACGATGAGTTGTAACCTGTGAAATTAATCACCAACTATTTCAATAATTGATTCTTGAATAGAATAATAGAGCCAAAACTTATCTGATTTCAGATTTTTGCTGTGACTGTTTTTGCTTTCTTTACCGATTTATGACAGCACACTGAATATCTTTGGCTTGTGGACAAAACAAAACATTTAAGGACATCATAAAATTATAAATATTTCGGCAATGAAACTATTCATTAGCTGCAGCTCCAGAATGGACCAAATTGCTGATTTCTTTCTGTCAAAAGTGACTTGAGTAGATAGAAAACTACTATATAAACTACTATAATAAAACTACTTCTAAATGGAAACATCTTTTAGTTAAAGAGTGTAGAGGTTATGTAATGTATGTCATGGTTTGTCCATCTAGGTATTACTGGTTATACCTGGACATTTTTTTCTAATTGTGGCATGAAGTCTTATCACTGTTCGTACATTTATTAATTTTTTTATTCTTTCAGATGATGGGTCCTTCCCGTATAAAACAAAGCACGAGCAGCGCCACCGGGTGTCCTTAACAGAGCGTTTCACAGAGGCTGACCTCAAAACCTTGTCTGAGCTGAATCCACCTGCTCTGATGCAGAATGGAAACGTGGGCACACCGGTGAAAGTGTTCCTACAGCTCATCCAGTCCTGCCGATTGCCTCCGCGCCTCATCCGAAAGTTGGGCCTCACCTTCCCAAAAACCAGCTCAAACCGCCGTTACGGCAATGTACCTTTTCAGTATCGCAACAGTTGGACACTTCCAGCCACTGAGGAGACTATATTAACAGCTACTGGACATGAAATATCAGGACCAGGCTCTTTGGCTGCTCCACCATCGGGACAAAGAAAATTAGCTGATGACAGAGAAACAATGGAACCAGATGAGCCACAGAAAGAAGAGGAGGAGGATGCACAGTCAAATGAAGATGACGTGGGTTGAAATCCATTAATATTTATTTGTATGTTACATATTAATTCATTGTGTTACAGGGCTGCGTGAATTGTCACCACTGTGGTTTCTGAATTGTTAATCTTGTTGGTTGTAGGATGATGACTGGTGTGAGGAGTGGGAGCGCCATGAAGCTTTGCATGATGATGTAACGAGTCAGGAACGAAGCAAAGAGAGGCTGTATGAGGAGGAGATCGAGTTGAAGTGGGAGAAGGGCGGCTCAGGCCTGGTTTTCTACACAGATGCACAGTACTGGCAGGAGGAGGAAGGAGGTATGCAGCAAAACCATTAGTCATAGAGTTTTCCACGCTTGCCAGAAGCAGCTGGTATTTCGTGATATATGTTTATACATAATCCCATCTTAAGTTATCATTTTGTCTTAACCTCAAAACTAAATACCAGTCAGAAGTGGGGTAGAAGGATAAAAATGGACATGTTTCCCAGCCTCATGTAATGACTGTGCAGACTTTATTATGATCTAAATCCAGCTAAAACATTTATATGATATATTTTGTCACTATTACTTTAACTATTGATAAAATGTATGCCTCCTTCTGTCCTTTTTTTTTTTTAGATTTCGACGAACAAACGGCAGACGACTGGGATGTTGACATGAGTGTTTACTATGATAAAGGTAACTCAAGTTTATTTTCAAACTGTGATTGATGAAGGGAAGCAAACTGCAAATTATCTCTGCAGAGTTCAATTTTCTTAAACCGATCTCTTCCACTCACAGATGGAGGTGACATGGATGCCCGTGACTCTGTCCGAATGCGGTACGAGAAAAGGCTGAGGGAGGGTCTTGAAGATAGATCTGGACACAGTCAGTCTATTGGCAGCTTCGAGAGGTTCACTAAGGTAAGGAGGTGGTTTATAATATGACTGCTGTGTTTTCTACCATAGCCTATATGAGCACATTTGTAATGTTTTTTGTTTGTTTGTCTTTTAGGGCTTTGGTCGTCGTGTGATGGAAAAGCAGGGCTGGAAGGATGGTGACGGGTTGGGAAACAGTCAGATTGGAATTCCTGATGCTCTTGAGAGTGAAGGTCAACACCCAAATTGCAAAAGAGGCTTTGGGTGCGTATGAACACAAAAGACAGAATCAACTCAATTTAATTGTTGCAGGTTTTTCACGAGTGTTATTTTATGCCCTCCTAATTCATTTTCTTTTCTACAGGTATCATGGAGAGAAATTGTTGTTACACTCAAAAAAGGCCAGAAAAGATTTTCATATATCCACAGTGTATGATAAACCCAAAAATATTGATGAAGGTGACACGTTGCTGAGACGTCAACCAAGCACCAGTATGAAGTACAGAGGCTGGCAGCCAGGTGGCACCATTGGACCACGAAGATGACCTTAAATAAAAGGCAATTATTTGATGTGTTTTTTACTTATTGTTTTTTGACTGTGATATTAAAAACTCCTTTCCAACCTTTGATTCCACTTGTGCGGGTTTGTGTTTTACCTTTTTGTTATTCTTATGTAATATGCTGCGTCACTATCACAACAAAAAGTTGTCTCACTATGTTAATGCGTCATATTTGTATGGGAAGTATTCATGATTTATCAAAAAGTCGAATGATGTATGAGGTACTCTCACAGACATTGGGAGCTCTGAGGTTAAGTGTAGGTCCTCATGTGAAATGAAAAAACAAACAAACAAACGATGCTTTTATTTTGACACGTCGGGTACGTAACCCGGATGTAGTTGGCGCAGGTTAGCCGGGTAGCTAGCATCCGTTGTACGCATGCAAACATATCAGAGGCAAACGGTAATTATCTATCATTAGCAGTTACTTTTAGAAATGTTACTTCACAGTGTCGTGACAGAAATTCCAGGTGGTGTTAATTAGACTTTTCTTTTGTCACATAAACTTTTCATGAGCTACGCGTTGCAGTTAAATTAGCAGAAGTTCATTAATTAACTTAGCTAGTTAATATTACCTGAATATAACGTGAACGGTCACTGTTTAGAGATGCTAATTGTTATCCGTAAAACGGCTAAACTTGAGCCTCTTTCACTATACTATCTGATGTGACCCTGTCAGGTACGCACCTGGATGCTGACACCCTGTGTTGGACAGCACATGTAACCCCTCCGACACCCTGGTCCCGTCTAATGTGATCCTCAGTCCCCCTTCACACTGAAACCATGTCCAGTCAGTCAGGAGTGAAACCCGCTCTGCGCTTCGGCCAGGTGGTCATCGGACCCCCAGGCTCAGGAAAAACCACTTACTGCCAAGGAATGCAGGAGTTCCTGACTCGCTTGGGACGCAAGGTGGTTGTGGTGAACATGGACCCAGCCAATGAAGGACTACCGTACTCCTGTGGGGTCGATATCTCCGAGCTGGTCACTCTGGACGATGTCATGGAGGGGCTGAAGCTTGGGCCCAATGGTGGGCTCCTCTACAGTATGGAGTATGTTGAGACAAATCTGGACTGGTTAGAGAACAAGCTGAAACAGCACAGTGACTGCTACTTCTTGTTTGACTGTCCTGGACAAGTGGAGCTCTACACCCACCAGAGTTCAGTGAAGAACATATTCTCTCAGTTGGCCAAGTGGAATTTCAGGGTGAGCTTTTTAAACAGTCAAGCACGGGAATGGAGCCTTGAAGGAAAAGCCAACCCAACAATGACAATTCAGCCACTGTCTTCTCGCTTCATGTGGCTGGAAAGTTGGGTGAAGTTTTCTAGTCCACAAAAACCTTCTGCAACGTTTACAGTAAAACAGCGTGGCAGCATTCTTCTAAACAACTGAAGCAGCTGGGGACAAAGAAAAAAAACAGATTCAACTTAAAATGCCTCCCAACAATGGCTTCTTGAGCAAATCTAATTCTCTGGAAGTGTGCTTAAACTTTAAGCTAGGACATACAGTGAAGATTCTGGCTTTTAAAAGGGTTTAAAAAAAAGATCTTTTCAAATAAATTTGGTTATGAAGGATGAGCTGGTTGTTTTCTTACATTTCAAAACAAGTTCCAATGTACTTAAATTGATCAGGTGAATGCTGCAACAGTGTTCTTCTCCGAAGCTCCAGAAAAGTTTTGTGGACTACGAAACTTCACCTGACATTCCATGTCCAGCGTGTAGGGGTGAACAGATAGTGACTGAGTTTGAGTTGTTCCTTTTTAACTGAAGCTTTATCCATACAATCACCAAGTGTGGACAACAATAACTTGTCATTACAGTGATTCTAGCTTGCATGAATAACTTACGACTGTGGTTCTCCTACACTTTCTCGCTTCTTCAAGCTGACAGCGGTGCACCTTGTGGACTCTCATTACTGCGCTGACCCGGCGAAGTTTATCTCTGTGCTGTGCACCTCGCTGTCCACCATGCTGCACGTGGAGCTTCCCCACGTCAACGTCCTCTCCAAGATGGACTTGATTGAGCAGTATGGCAAACTGGGTACGTTAAAGGTTTCAGGCGTCACCTCAACAATAACTAATGTTATTGCACACAAAACACCAATAATTTTATACCATATTCAGAAATGGATTTACACTATGTACCATGGTAACATTTTTCCTGTCTGTATTCTTGCACAGCCTTCAACCTTGACTTCTACACAGAGGTCATGGACCTGACCTATCTTCTTGATCACCTGGCCGCAGATCCTTTCTTTAAAAAATTCCACCATCTGAATCAAAAATTGGCAGAGGTCATTCAAGACTACAGCCTCGTCTCCTTTGTGCCCCTCAACGTACAGGTACATCAGCTTGTTTTTCTTTTAGAAAATGACCCTCAGTGACTTGGGCTCACTGTGTTTTATTCTGCTTGTGGTGTATTTTAACCAGTGTGACCTAACTTTTGTTATAACTCCCCTGCAATATGATTCAGTAACTTAAAGGCAGAAAGAAACAAAACAAAACAAAACAGTAGAATCACAGAGGATTACTTGATTCAAGGCCAACTACACATGTCATCACCACCAATTCCTTTCTTCTTTTTCTTTTCTTTTTTTTGAGACAGCTCTCTTTCCCTTTTCTTTTCTTCAAGTGTTTTTCCGCACTGGAGAGGGTAGTTTTTCCTGTTCCATCACGGCCCTTGTAGGTACCAGGACAGGAGAATCCAGCTCTCTGTGTGTTCACCAAGCAGCCAGGGCCATTTCTTTAGGGAGGATTCTTTTTATGTGTGACAAGCTACATTTCTTTTCGTTTTTGAGCAGGGGGAGCAGAGTCACTCTTTAACAGTGATTATTGTTGGAATTCAGATCTGTTTAAAACTTGTTTTAATTAGAAAATAATGCCTACAGCTACTGCATAGACCTTTGATTTTGTGTTGATTTTCTGTGGGCAGAAGCTGATGATGATGAGACAAAGTAAACTTTGTTTCAGTGCTGAAATGTGCTGCCGCTAGACTATTAGCAGCTTGTCTCAGACTATGGGAGCCTCAAGTTACTCTGAGCACTCGGCCATTGAAAATAGTTTGAATTTTATGACTTAACGACCCCGATAAGTTGGAATTTGACCCAGTGAAAGGCATTAGGAATAACTCTTAATAATTATGCAGAAATAGTCTTCTCATTGATGCTCTTGTTTGCTTAGTTAGTTAAAATAGATGGATCCGTAGTTAATGGAGTCTGTTTTATAACCATTTGCTTGTAGTAAGTTTAATTACTGTGTCTGGAGGTTGAGACACGCTATATTTGTTTTCTGTGGAATGGCGCAAGGCTGCTGAGAGATGTTGAGTGAATGGCATAATAACAATTCCTTCATTATATTTTTCTAGATGAGTCGTGAAGGGGTTAATTACCCACAAAACACAGAGTAGAACTGGCCTCAACATGTTGAACTCCCACATGAATTCACAGGCTATGCCCAAAAGGCGCCCTTCCAAGAATTCCTAAAAATCACTCACCAGGTATTGATATCTCTTCACAGGTAAATCATAAATCATTTTTAGCATTTGCAACTGAACACTGGATCAATTTTCTGCAGATGGATTGGACTGGTAAAAGGGTGTGGGCTGTCTGCACACTGTATTCGTTCCCTGACATTATTTCTTTATGGAGACTGATATGATCCCGTGTGTGTGTGCAGAGACAGGAGTCTAGACTGCTGTGCCATCACCTCATATGGGACTAGTAATTTATACAAATGGCAGGTTGGAGCAGTTGTTTCCATGATGGGGAAAACGCAGCCTTGATGCATTTCTGTTTTCTACCCCATTTAAAGGGCAAGTCCAACAATTGCGGGGAAGCTGCAAGTAAGCTGTTTCACAATCAGCATTATGTGTCTCCCGCAAGTTCTTTGCCATCACAATTCCTAAGCCTTAATCTCAAACTATTTAGTGTTTTTATGATTTGATTGTATCTGTTTGATGAGGAGAGGCACAATGTAAACTTGTCAGAATTAGCAAGAATGCTTCTTTACGTCTGTAGTTTCTAGGCAGATAACAGAAACAGTAATATTACAAATAACAATATACAGATATACAATACACTATACAAAAAAGAACAAAATACATTAAATGAAGTCCATTGAAGGAATTGGGCCTGGAAAGTCTTTGAGAAGTCATTGAATTTGATTGTTAATCAAACTGACTGTACCTTGGTTACCAGTAGTTCTTAATGTTGATTTAAAAGGCAAGAAACACTTGATAAAGACAAGATGTTAAAGTCAATGTTAAATTTTGGGCATTGGAGGAACTTTGGGTTATTAACTTTGTATTCGTGTGTAGTTTTTCTTAAAATATGAAACCTTGTTGCATGTATGCTGCAACAGATCAGACTGCTGGAAAAATAAAATTGGAAAAGAGAATAGGGACATACGAATCATGTCAACTCTTACACTGATTTGTGATACTGAACTGGAAAGCGGAAGTACATAAGTCTTTCAACAGCACACTGTGAAGGTTCCAGTGAGCAAATATTTCATCATCTGTGAGTTTCTGTGAATTTCTACAGAGAAAACCCCCTGATCAAGTGCTTCTGTTTTCTGTCTCCAGGACAAAGACAGCATGATTCAGGTCTTACGAGCAGTGGACAAGGCCAATGGCTACTGCTTTGGAGACCTGGAAGAGAGGAATTTGCAGGCCATGATGTCAGCTGCTGTGGGGGCAGACTTCCAGTTCGACTCGTATCCTTTCCTAATCATGTTGGTGACTCACTGTGACTCATCTGATTTAAAATCAAACCTTAAGATTTACAGGAGTTGGCTGAAATACTGACTGCTCTTGTGTCTATTGTGATTAATTTTGTTCAAGGTAACGTGAATATATATTTAAAATTGTGTTATTATGTTTTCCTTAACAGTACCACAGTACTCTTGGAGTGCAAGAGCGGTATGTTGAAACCGGTGGAAAGTCTGTGGAGGAGGAAATGATGGATCTGTAAATTGAAAAAGCCCAAATAAAAGGACAAAACAGTTTGCCTTTTAAGCACCAGTATACCAGGGGAGTCTTGGCAACATCCATCTCACTTGGCCTGAATTCTGAACCTCTCTACAAAAGCAGTAGAGAGATGGGAACTAAATTTGGGTGCTGAAGATGCTTCAAGGTTGAACCATAGCTCTTAAAAATCACAAAGAGGATGACTGAAGGAAGTACATGCAGAGATTTTTTTCAGTTGTATCTATGGACAACAAAAATCTTCAGCTAATGCAGATACTTTTTGTTAATATGTATTAAGTGAAAAGGCCCTCGTTTAGGCCTCCAATTTTTTAAGAAAACAGGTCTACACCATCAAATTCATTCTGAAACAATAAAATGACTGCAGTTAATACAGACATTGTTTTGTGTGTTCTTGATTTGAATTAATTAACTAACTAAGTTTCATGTTGATGTTCTTTGCTGCTTATTTTAGATAAACGCTGCATAAATTTCCCAAAATGTGCTCTTCTTTCCCTTTTATGATTGATGAAACTATCATGGCAAACGTTATACGGAGGACTTTCCTCCTGCCGTGTGCATATATTAGTGAAGAGCATGTCTGACAGGAGGATACAGAGAACAGACAGCACATTTCCCTTGATATGCAGCGGAATATAATAGAACTTGACAATCAGCAGTGCCTCAGAGATGCAAGTGCAATTTGATTGTGTGTGTGTGTGTACAGCGGCTGGGTAAATAATAGCACAAGCACTACATCTTTTATGTTGAACAAATTATAATAATCTTATGCATGAATCAAATACTGAGCAGCTTAAAGGTGCAATATGTGAGGATTTTAGTTTAAAACATTCAAAATGTACTAAAATGATCAACAGAATGTGAACAAATAACAGTTTTGACATTAAATCAAAGACGACTGTATTGTGTTGAAGAGATATATACTGAAGTTAGCATGCTAACCAGTAAGCCCTTGGCCTGACGCCTTTTTCTCCCAGCAGACCAAAGATCCTGTGCTAGCAATCGACACTCTCATGGTGGCCAAGCCTGCTGCACAGCTAACTGAGCTAACAAGCTCATAGCAGCACTGGATATATATTAGCAGCAGTTACTGTTAGATGCTGCCCCTGTTCATTGGGAGTATGAATTGAAGGTGGCCAGTTCTTACATAATGCATCTTAATGTCCAGTCAATTCGATACCTAAGATTTAGTTAGGTATTGTTTTGAGTGTCTGAACAAATATAATACCTAACACTGCAATACAAGAGTGATAGTGTTCTTTTAACACAATCAGACATTAGCAGAGCTTTGTGTTCGGTAGAAAGGAGCATAACTCAGCGTGATGGGCAAAATGGAAACATTTCAATTAATCAAAAGTAATAATGGGCTCCTTTAGTAAAAACATAACTATTATGTCCATCGGGCAACTACTGACAAAGGTAAGGTGAATCAAAAGTTTGACCTATAAGTATTAAGTTAATCAACTATTTATTTATTTATTTTTTTCCACCAAGAAAAGTATAAGACATTTGTCTGATTTCTTAATCTTTGACAACCAACTGAATATCTTTGGGGACATGAGACATTTCATGACGTCATCCTGGGCTTTTGGGGACACCGATCGGCATTTTTCTGCCATTTATTGACATTTTTTTTATCGACCGATCTTCTAATCGCTTCGACAGTGAGAGTAACCCTGAGCTACAGCCTGATCACAAACATCAAGCAAAAGTTATCATGACTTTGGCCAAGAGCGAGTCCTTGTACGTTGGCTGTGTGCTTTTGTCCAGCAGGTGGCACATGTGTATTCAAATCCTGCTGCCAGATCCAATAGAATCTGCTTCGGCTTTTACCGGCAGCCGGAGCAGAAAAATTAAGTCAGGCGGGGAGAGGAAGCTACATTAAATCTGTTTCTGCACAACTGGCCCTGTGTCTGGTCTCTGGGATGGAAGACCCTCTGTCTTTGTAAAAGCACCCCAAACTCTCTCTTTAACTTTGGGGACTTTTTTTTCCACTGGCCCCGTTTATACAGTGAAACACAGTTTACATTTTAAATGCACCACCACAACATTAGAGGCACAGCCTCGACGCCTCTTACACACACGCACACACACACACACACATTAAACATGCGGCTTCGTGTGCGTGCGTGTGCGCGCGTGCGTGCATCGTCGTGGTCCGCCTAAAAATTAAGCGCGATCCACTTTGCGAGCTCGCACTGATGTGGGAAATCACGTT